>JAFEMH010005414.1:0-163869 GCA_022495995.1 Adenophora triphylla var. japonica
TCGGGATACTTGACGCCATATAAGAGGTATCTCGGACTCTTCCTCTGACTTGGGGATTACCAAGAAAACATCATTGTCATCATAGGACATAAAGGGGACCGGGGTCGCCTCGAAACTTAAGACTCTCTCCAGGGCATCCATACACTCTTCTTCAGACCAGGTCTCAGGAGTGACTATTAACACTGTAACGGAGTCTACTCTTCCTGATGAGGGTTTGGCTTCAGCGACGCTTACGTGTTCCAGATCGGCGGGTGGAGCCCACTTTCCTTTTTCAGCTAAAGCTTCAATTAAGTTCCTCCATTCACCGACCAAGTCTTTGTAAGGAGTATTGAACTCTAGGATGTAGGATTCATACGCTGCCTCATCTGAGCTAGCATCCTTTTCCTTTCCCAAGTCTTCACACAGGCTGCAGATACACTTTGAAGTGATTCCATCCCCTATTCCAGGTTTGTGGTTTTCTACCTCATCTTGCCCTTTGGGTTTCACTTCCGCTGACTCCAAGTCCATTCCTTCTACTGAACTGTCATCATCGGCATGTAAATCCATCCATTCCTATTCTCATTTCCGATTTGATTCTTACTACCCACCGGCAGGAGATAGGCAAATTCACAGGCGTTGACGAAATTAGAGAGGTCAGGCTGGTACTGAGATTCCAGGGTAAGGAGATTTGGATCAGGCTGAAAGGAGGGAAAGAGTCCCATGGGGGAATGCAAAGGTTGCGAGGGTGTCGGGACCCTGACGGCTTGGGATATTAGGGAAGACTGAAAAGGGACAGTCTTTGGCAATGGATTATATGAGGATGGGGGAGGGCATTGGCTATAGGCTAGCTCTTCTTCCCTAGTCATCTGGTTACCCAAACCAGTGATGTTCTATGTCAAATCGGCCATTCTGACTCTCTGGACTGACCAAACTGAGGATTCTGGCGAACCCGTTCGAGACTTCGCGCTAACAAGTCGCCGACCCGGTGTTCTCACCCACTTCTTTCTCGCTGCGGGAAAGGGATAGGAGAGGTTTAGACTCGGGGTAGGTGTTTAGGTGAAGGCTCAAACAATATGCAAATTAGGAATCTTCCAGCTTTACTTAAAATGTGCCTTTTATTAATTTCTATTTGGTTGGAAAAGGGATTTGCCCTTCTTTTTCGCAACTACTCTAGATCCTGGATCGGTGGGTTTCGTCACTACGTCTATAAGCCCCTCGTATTCCACCTCGTATTTCGACCTCCCGAGGTGGACGGCCCTGCAAGGGTCCTATAGGGCACGCGGATCCCACCGACCGAGAGTAAAGAACGCTCCTAACGGGTCTAGCGGGTCATAGGAACTTTCAACGCACGAGCGATGCGAATTATGGTCAAGGCAATACCGGGAAAGTCTCGTCTTTCTGCCTTAACGAAATTTTGGCAGAGTTTCGCTTGGGCGAATGACGTTTTGACTTTCGGTAATGTCCGAGAAGATAATAGGCATGGGTCGGGCGGCAAAAGTCGGATGACGCAGTGTCACATTGAACTTCGTTGCATACGCCGGGCGTGAGTCAGAATCGAAGTCAATGCCGGGTCAAGATCTTGCCAATTTTTCCTTGTCGGAATTTTGGCAGACTTTCGCTTGAGCGAAAGATCTTTGGACTTTTCTTGGCAAAGACTCGGTCTCGACTCTTACGCATTCCGTGCAGGTCAAGGTCAAAGTCAATTTCGGAGTCAAGGTTCTACCAATTTTTCCTTGTCGGAATTTTGGCTAAGTTTCGCTTGAGCGAAAGATCTTGACTTCCATTATGAACTAAGGCTTGACCTTTACGGGGATATGCAACTGGGCTATATGACACGGACTAGACCAAAAAAGTCACGGTTTTTTGAAACGTGTGACACGGACTGTGCATTAGTCGACACTGGCTGCCATGGGGAGGTTGGAATGATTTCGTGCGCGCCCGGGAGCATCGTAAGGTTGTCCATGACTGCAGCTGGAACCACCCCGGGTTTGAAGGACGTGCGTGCAAAGTGTACAGGATATATCAGGTGCGCGTAGTGTGCGGTCTCCTAAAAATGTTCCTTTTTGAGTTAAAACAGAGATTTTTCATAAATGTGTTTTAAAGGAATGATTTTTCGGGACGGGGGAGAATGCAACAGATAAGCACGTAAATTTTCTGGGAGCCCCAGTGTAAGTACCCAAATCCGGATCGTCCAAATCCGTCAGAAAGTTAACCGAAATCCGTTAACTGGCCCGCTCCAGGTTAACCGGAACTCGTTAAACTCCCCGTTGCTGTGCCAACGAGACGTCTCGGGGCGCCCGTGCATCCCGACGTCGAACCGTACTTAACACGTGACATCTCACGTAAAAGTATGGCTTTCCAAACGCATTTTCCGGCACTTTCCGGGCGTTTCGGACATTTCCGACCGTTATTTTAAAAACGGACAAAACCGGGACCGGGGAACGAACTCCCACACTTCTAGTGAGTCACAGGACACGTGTCCTGCATGCCACCTCCCTCTAGTCACTCGTCAATCACAAATCAAGGCCAAAAGACCAAAATACCCCTGGTTTGCAAGCCAAGTCCGGCCGGACTCACTGTGCAATTTTCCTGAAATTGCCAGCAAGTCCCCCAGATTTCCAAAATTCCCAAAACCCCTGAAATTCAGTCCAAGTCCCACGGACTCCTACCGCAATTTTCACCCTATAAATAGAAGTTGCTGTCAAAGGCAAAGAAGGAGGATTTTGATACCAAAAAATCACATACCCCACGGTCCAAACTGGTTTCCACCCCTCCCGAGCTCCCGTTTTGTATCGATTCGCGTGAAACCTTCGTATTTCGATCAAATACGCACCCTACAACTTCGAAACAACCTTTCGAATAACTTTCCGTGTCCCGTGCACACCTCCCGAGCCAAAGGAGTCGACCCTAGCCATAGGTACAACTCCCTCTCTCTGAATCTTCCGTTCCGTCTCGGTTTACGCGCCAGTCGCTATAACTGTTTCGAACGTCATTGTCAAAATGTAGACGCCTCCGTCTAACGGGGTCCGATACGTTTTAGGCCCTCGATCCTCTTCTCTTTCCGTAAGAAAAGTAATCACGGGTTAAAACGGCGTTCCGACCCCGTTCCGTTTACTTTCACGTCATTTACAATTCCGAGCCGTTTGGCCTCGTTGATCGTCATTTACAATTCCGAGCCGTTTGGCCTCGTTGATCGTCATTTACACTTTCGAGCCGTTTGGCCTCGTTGATCGTCATTTACAATTCCGAGCCGTTTGGCCTCGTTGATCGTCATTTACAATTCCGGATCGTTTGATTCCGTTGACACCGCTTTAAAAACTGTCATTTACAAGTCCGATCCGTTTGGATTGTGATAGTATTTACTTTTCAAAAGTCCGAGTCGCAACCCGATTCGTTGATCGCATATCATTTAATACGCATTTTTCCCGTAAAAATCGTTAACAATGTAATGCCCGGTTCAAAACCGGAGTTCGTCCGTCGAACTCTCTTTCAAAACGCGCGAAATGACGTTCGGCCTCCGAACGCTCGTCTTCAAACTCAAAGCCGTCATTTGACACTTAAAATCATTTAATACGCATTTTTCTCGTAAACATCGTTAACAATGACTCGTACGGTTCAAAATCGACGTTTGCCACGCAAACGCTCATTTCAACTCAAAGTCGACGTTTGCCACGCAAACGCTCATTTCAACTCAAAATCGACGTTTGCCACGCAAACGCTCATTTCAACTCAAAGTCGACGTTTGCCACGCAAACGCTCATTTCAAACTCAAAACCGACGTTTGTCATTCAAACGCTCGTCTTTTCAAACAAAGTCACCTAATCAACGTTTGTCACTCAAACCAAGATTAAGCTTGTCATTCAAGCCCCCATTTCAAAAGACACACACACACACACACGATTTCGAGAAAGGTAGAAAGACTCGTCATGCGAGGCGTTTCGGGCGATCTCGTAATACTCTACCCGAAACGTAACGTGACCTCCGAACCTAACAATCTCTGGTACTAAAAAGCTTTTTACTCGTTTTTGCTGCCAATAAAAATGATCCCCGTTTTCAAAGCCTTTTCCTAAGTTTTTGCTACCAATAAAAACGACACCTTTTCGCAATAGCCGTTTCTCAACGTTTGGGCTCAAAATACAAAACCGCGTGGCGACTCCTCATTCTGCTCCTTCCCGTGAAGCGAGGTCTCAGACACCAACCCCCCGCGAAAGACAACCGCCTTTTCCGCCGCCCCGCGCGCGAAAAAGATCGGGTAATTTCACCCAGTCAGTCTTGGAACTGAGTAGCCCCAAGCTGCTAGGACTGCCAGATTAACCATAATTTTTCCTGGTGGAATTGCCACTGAGGCCGCCCGGTCAGAATCCAAGGAGGATTGAGTCGTACGACTGCATGGATCAATTTTCCAGGTTCCACTCCTTTGCTATTTTTCGGATTGTTTCTCGTTCAAAGTATGCACAGATTCCAAGATGCAAATGATGCAATGCAAGGCAAAAGAAAGCAAGCACGATTAATGAAATCAGCGACGGGAGTCTAACCTGCTCAAAGGGAAAAGCTTTTTTTTATTTTTTTCAAAATTTTTTTTTTTCAAAAAAGGGGTACTGGTACGTGGGATTGTTAAACCACCGGTTATCCCAAGCCCCGGGTTAGGGAGCGATACAGGAAGGTTAAGTGGTTTCCACCTATATACCAAGTATCGTTTATTTTGAAAATGAAAGCTTTTCTCCTTTGGAAAGTCCCCAGCGGAGTCGCCAAACTGTGAATGTGTGCCCAAATTTTTGTGTTTTGGATTCACGCGAGTTTGAATACATCCGGTTTAATTTGAAAAATGGAGTCGCCACGCCATTTTGATTACCTCAAAACTTTGAAAAAAAGGTTTTATGGGTTCGGAGGCTAAGTTACCCCTTGGGAAGAACGGATCGTCGTTCACCCAAGGTGCCTTGCCGTAGCAAGTCTCCCAAGATTTCATTAACCGTGCTTGCTTGCGTGCTTTCTTGTGTGCATGTGTTTGAAAATAAGGGGAGGGAATGTCCCAAGTTGTCTTCCGGACGTACAAACCATTTATTGGTTGTCGCTCGGGATTTCTTGGATTTTATGTATTCGGGATTTTGATCCCGTCCTCATCTTGGACTTATGATCATCGCTTTTTAACCTCGGGACTTGCGTGATCGAGAGAATGACTCCCTTCATAGTCAAAGATGAGGTTCTTTAGAAAAGGAGGGTCCTTAGCCCATCAATCCTACGCTTTAAGATGGTCGAGCTCATATAGATGCTTCATACCCGTCTTAAGCGATAATTGGAGATATAGGGTTCAAGGTTGTCCCTTTCTAAAGAGATCATGAAACCTTTATGAAAGAAACGATGTAAAGATAGGATCTTTACACCGGTCCGTTCCAAGGTTGCTAATGGGGACATGGGGGAATGCATGTAAAAATGACATTTTTAGTGAAAAGATGACATTTTTGGGTTGCAAAGGATGCATTTGATTTAAAGAAGTGATCTTTATTGCAAAGGATGCATTTTTAAATGTAAAGACATGATTTTTATGCAAAGGATGCATTTTTATGAGGAAATTAGGGCTTAGTATGCAAAGGATGCATAAAGATTGCATTTTGAAAAGCATAGGATGCTAATTTAGGATAAAGATATGATCTTTAATGCAAAGGATACATGAAAAAGGATTTTATGTGCAAAGGATGCATTCTTATGATAAAGACTTGATCTTTATGTGCAAAGGATGCATTAAGATGACATTTTTATGTAAAAATGGGGGTTTTAGGTGCAAAGGATGCACCTTTATATATAAAGATTACATTTTTAATGGCAAGGGATGCCTAATGCATGCAAAGGAGGGAATGGGGATGATAAAGATATGATATTTAAACTACCAAGTCCCAAGCAAAGATGATAACAATATATGAATGCAATGAGCAAATTAATTCATATAGAGCAATTAGGATGCAAGGTTAGGGTGTGAGAGGTTACCAATGGTTTCCTCTTCTTCTTTGGATGGAGCTAGGAGGAAGGATTGATCTTGGGATCTTCAAGGAGGAGGGAGGTGGTTTCTTGGCCTTCTTCTTCAACCTTCTTGGACTTCCAGCAGCTTCTTGGAGTGTATTTTTCGTATTGTGGTGATATTGTCTTTTTGTTGATGATTAAATGGGTAGAGGAGGGCTCTATTTATAGGCAGTCTGGGAAGAGCGAATGAAGCCGTGCGGCTGGAGGTCTTTGGCTAATGCAGCCGTGCGGCATTATCCACAATGACTCAGCATTTCTAGAAACATGCAAGGTGGCAAATTCTAGAACTTTCCTCCCAATTAAGAAAAACGTGTTTCTTAATGGAGAAGCCTTACTTTTAGCCTAAATTAATTTGGAACAGTTTCGGAATATTTCCGGAACACTAGGAAGGTTCGGGGAATTACCGAAAAACTTACCGAAATTGCCGGAAAGTTTAACCGGAAGGCATGAGCCAGATTTGGGTACTTACAGTAGTGCATGGCCATGCCCGGATGAATTAATGTGATTAATATCATTCGATTAATCAATTTACTTAGTAACGAGAAAGCATTGAACAATATGAGTTGACGTGGACCATGACTCATGTTCAATATAACATCGTGTGACAATGGGATTGTGATATGTTCTATGTAGGAAAAACGAACTTGATATTATATTATTTGGGTAGGCATGATGGCTTGCTAGAGTCCGCTCATGTCTTATGAGGATCGATGTGATCGAACTCATTGCCAACATAATATAGTCCTATGGGGTCACACGCATCGAACGAATTGTCAAAAATGGAATTATGGATTCTGGTGTGATGGGCGACCGCCCAAGTGTACCATGGGCGACCGCCCATAAGTCAAGAGTTGGCTTGGGCGACCGCTTAAAGGCATATGGCGACCGCTCATGTTTAATTCGAAATCGTGCATTGGGGATTGTACTGATGGGCGATCGCTCATGCCCATGTGGGCGACCGCCCATGTGGAATTTCGAATGAGGGATTAAGCGCTGTACTCATGGGCGACCGCCCATGTCTTGGTGGGCGACCGCCCACGTCCGCTGTACGCTGAAACCGGTTTTTGACTAGGGATTTTAATAGGGTATAATATTTATAATGTATAAATAGTATCCCTCTTCAACCCTAGCAGCCAGTCACGAATTTTGAGTTTAGAGAAACACAAAATTGAGAGGTTTTTCAATTGTGAATTGAAAATCATCACACCAATTCCATAATACTCCCTCCGTCCCAGACCAAGAGTCCTACTTTCCTTTTTGGTCCGTCCCAGATCAAGAGTCCCTTTCCTTAAATGGAAAGTTTTTCATATATTTATACCCTTATCATCTCCATATATTTACAAAAAAACCATTACTATTCCTCCCACTCATTCTCTCTCCTATTAAATATTATTAACTTTTACATTCTCTCTCTTATTTCCTACCACACATTTAACTTTTACATTCTCTCTCCTATTCCCTACCACACATTTAACTTTTACATTCTCTCTCCTAAAATTTTCTACCCACTTTAAAAAAATTTCTTAAGAAGCGTGAAATCCCCCCCGAGGACCCTTGGTCTGGGACGGAGGGAGTACATTATAGATTGAAAGGAGTTTTAATCGAGGGATCTAGCAATCCACCTAGAATTGTTCTAGGGTTCGTTCATCGCGTGGATACACATAGAGGATCTTCGCTATTCAAGATCTTTAGTTCGTGATTCAACGATCGTTCATCAAGGATTCACAAGATTGTCAATCTGGAGTTGGGTCACGTTTATCAACGATAAAAGCACACAAGGTTGGTATTTCTATTTCATACTACTTAATTAATCATCTAGAACGGATCCTAGGGCTCCGAGTTTTTCGAGTTATTGCATTATTCCGCTGCGCATGGACCCTCGAAACCCAACATGCTGGATGTCGCTGCGGGAGAGGAGGTCACTTGATCAGCCATCTCGCGGGAATCACTGGAAGAAGAAGAAGAAAGGACAGATTTATAATGTATCCTACGTTTGGAAAAGGGGTCAGCGACACAGTGGGATTCAGATGAGTCGCTTAAATTGGGGTCATATTTATCTTTGATAAATCGAACCAATTCTTTATGGGAAGTAAAAATATGGGACATAGGGGCTGATGGGGGAAGAAAGAAGCGACCTTGAATCTCAAGAGAGTCAATTACTGAGGGATCTACCCAATTCTCAACAAGTAATCTAACTATGTCGGACTTGGGCAATCTCGCCCAAGTGGTTCGCAGGCGTCTATATAAGCCGCCTGAAACTTGACATCTACCGTATCTAACCCGCCTAGCACAATTCTTGTATCTTGCCATGAAGGGCAATTTTGGAAAATTGAAGAAGTATGAGGAAAAGGGAAATAACAAAATTCAAATAGTTGGGCAAAAATGAAAGATCAAAATGTGAGGGTTTAAAGAATATGAAGGGTTTTGAAAAAATTACCTGGTAAAGAAGAAGATCTTGGTCGAAAAATATGATGGGCCACCGGAAGAGACGAAGAGACACCGGAAAATAGGTTACAAATCTCGGGAAAGCTAGGAATGGGACTCCAAAATCAAATTCAAACAGCAAATAATGAACGGAATAGGATTTGGGAAACAATTTTATGGTCAAATCTAGAAAAGAACGGTGGAAAGGTGAAGAAAGCTCGTCGGAGTTGAAATTTGAGGTTGCCGGAATTTGGAGTAGTAGAGTAAGAAAGCGAAGAGTAAAAAGGGAAATTGTGAAGTAAAAAGGGGGTATTTATATGAGAGAGGAAATAGAGGAAGTGATTGATGTGACGGTTGAGATGAAAATTTAAATTTCCCTCTCATTATTTGGCACGTTTCCCAAATGACGGCACATTAAAATTTAGGGGCTCGCCAGGAGGGTGACACGTGCATAAATAGGGATTACCAATTTTCAGGCTTCTTGGAGAAGGAAACGTATGTCGCAGAATAGCGAGACAATGAACCTCAAGTTTTTGGCGAGACCATAAATGAATCTCGCCTCAAACTTAGGGGCTTCTGATGCTGCCCAAAAATAATGGTTGGGCCTGGGCCAAGTTTATAAGCGGGAAATGATCGAGTAGGCCCAAAGTGGGTATAGGCCCAAGAAGAAGATAGTGATAAAAGTAGCCCAGGTATGGTTCGCGGGAAAGTCTGTCGGAAGATGTCCCGCCAACGTTCAATAAAAGGGAAGACTAAGGTAGCGAAAGCGAGATAAGGTGAGGAGAATGGCAAGATATTGATAAACAGCGAGATAATGAGGAAATCTCGCGAGAAAAGGGGACATGGCGAAACAGTGCATGGTTAATCGTATCCGGCGAAAGACAAAGCTTATTAAGTGCGGTATGTAAGAGGCGGCATATAAATATCTATGAAGTGGGACCCATTGGACGGTTAGACATTGGGAAAAGTGATCACACGTTTTGAGTTTATTCTCATGATTGACCAATGGAGTGATGACACGTGGAATGAGGCATGGAACGTGAGGGTAGCATGTGCATGGCACGAGGGAATGGGGTATATATATGAGGGATCTTCATCTTTTTGAGGTACGTTCACATACACCCACGAAACACCTTTCCATTGTTGAGATTTCCTTTGCCCAGACAGTTACTTATCCTCACGCTGAAGGGGCTTACGCCAGAGCCGCCCCCGGTCTAGTCACGTTTGCTTGTGTGCAGGCGAGAAGAAGGAGTCGGAGCTATCACGATTGGACTACAACGGTCGTGTTGCTGCTTGAGGAAATTCCTGGCAACATCAAAAAGATCTTGGGCCACTCCCATTAGCAACGTGGAACCTCAGAATTTAATATGGTATCAGAGCCGGTCCATTACACTTGCAGACACAACGGCCCACGATGTTACTCCGCGGCACTCGTTTAATAAGCCCACGTTATAAGATTTGACAAAGCTTGCTACACGTGATGGGGCGTGTTAGAGATATTATCCCACATCGAAAATTGACGAACCTTGCATATAATATATTAAAGATTTTGGGTTATTCCCGTTAGCAGCAATTGATTTTGAGGTGTAACCTCAAGCTTAAGACAATGCATTTATTATTGAGTATTAGTACATATTTATCGGTAAATGTATTATTGAGTGTCGATACATATTATTTGAGTGTTAATTATAAAAATCTTGTAAATATTAACACTGCAAAATATAACTTTCAACAATGACACTTTGTGGGATACACATTTGTTTGTATTACTATCGGCTTATTATTAGCCAAAATATAAAAATAGATAAAGACATAGATATTATAAAAATTGGACTCACAGTTTTAGTTTTCCTTTACATCTTGTATATATTCATTTTTATTTTTCCTAATTTATTATGTATTTTAATAATGATTTTATGCAAATTTATTAACATAGATAAAAATGAGCCCAAAGAGTAAATTGACTTTGTAATATTGAATGAAAATAAGAAAAGAAAAATTTGAAGTCAAGGAATTTAATTGATGGAGGAAATATGCTGTTGATTTTTTTTTTTTTGGATAAAAGAATTGTTTATAGTGGTTGATGACGCTCGACTTTCGGGGTCGCACTTGTTTAGGATATCTGGCTTGATATTGATTTGTACCTAGAACACAACAATAACAATAAGCACCATTAAGGTCAAAGCGGGGGTTTAATCCAGCTCAGGCCCTCGGGTGTGAGAGTAAGATCTCTTGAGGGTTTATAACTGAGAAATAAGACTTGGAATGTCTTGAGTGAGTTGTGTGTTTAGGGTTTAGACAATGTGGCTTACAAATATAGATTTTGCACTTACCTTGTCCATGGGGACAAAGGTTGATATTTATAGTAAGTGGGAGCTGCTCGCTGACGTCAGCCCTAAGGATATCTTTGTCTTTGACCTAGAACACGTGTCCGCGCTTGGTTAGCTCTATCAGTAAAATGAGATTTGCTGCAGAGGGATGTCGCTGAGAGGACATATACAGAGGATAGTTAGCATGGCGCCTTAATGACATAGTGGGCGCCTGAGCCACCATTTAATGCGATGGGAATAAGTCGGCTTATTGGTGTCAGAGCCAGTACGGAATCTTGTTCTACAAGCTTTGGCTTTAACCGGGAGTCTGGTATGAGATCGCGATCAACATCTATGGCACGGTCATCAATATTGACGCGGGCACGGATCTTGCGGTCATAACTTCCGCGGTCACCTTACTGACGGTCTGGCTGTCCGCGGTCACCTTACTCTAGCAGACTAAGGGGATGCCATGTCATATATGGCCTTTGGATCAGATCGAGCTTTGGGACCGGTCTAAAAGGTCCGGGCTCATTAGTGGCCCTTCTAAGATGGAGCGCCCTCTAATGTTGGGTAACAACACTACTCCTAATACCTTCATTGTTTGCAAGAAATCAGGGGGTATCTATAGGAAAATGGCCCACTCTTGGATTAGTTTATCCTTAAAAAAAGAGACTTTTGAGTATTTCTCGATCTACAATGACTGGGGAAATTGGGTCCCACCCCGGTTGTGGGAAACCATGAAAATGCTGTTTGTGAATGGTGATATGCTGGTGTTGGGTGATGTACACCATTTAAGGAATTTTGTAATGGTGGTGTTGTGCAGGTTTCCGCGAGAGAGAGAGATCAGGCATTGAACTGGGGAGGAGGGCTAGAGTATATCCCCTTGGTGTGGTGATAACTTACTGGGAAAAAGTTGATTTGATGGATGAGACCGAGGCGAATGTGGCCCCTGATGCCACTAGTGTGCCCGCAGCTGACCTGAACGAGCCAATGGATGTGGAACCCTTGAACACAATTTACCCCAACACCCAAACTGAGGCCCCGCCTATACCGATGGTGAATTTGGACATTAGTGTCGATGAGCTCACAAATATGGAGGTAGATGAATATGGAGTGGATCCATCACTGGAATCATCTACCAGTCTCTTTGGCTCTGATAGCTCGAAGATCGAGGTGGATGATCGCAAGGAGGAAAGTCGCATGTCGACGGGCATAACTCAGCGGGCAATACAGATAGTTGATGCCTTTGCTGAGGGACCTGAGGAGGATGTCGCTGTCCACGACAAGAGTCATGTTGGAGCCTCAACTTCTGGGCGCAGCCAGAAGAAGAAGAAGAAAAATGCACCCTGCACAGACTGGGAGACGGAACTGTACACCACCTATGGTGTTGACCCGAATTCCTTCCATGTCCGCGAGCTTCAAGAGGTGGAGGTGAAGGGGAAATTGAGGCCGGTGTCCGCGGGGATAATAAATCTTGCATTTTTTATGGGGTCCAGTTTGAGAACGGACTGAGACTTCCTATTGACCCCTTCATTGCCAAATTTCTTGACTTCAATAGATGCCTCCCTATGCACCTAACCCAAACACTATCTGAGCCCTTGTCTCTTTTATTATGGTGTGTAGGGTCCTAGGCTTTGAACCTTCCCTCTTCGGGATGCCTTCTATTCCAATTAAATCACCAATGGCCATCTTGGCCTGAAAACAAAGAACAACTCTGCCTGTACTTTTTTCCCTCCTACTAATGATTTTGACCAATGGAACCAGAAGAATATTATAGTCATTGAGAGTAGGTTTGGGTAGAATTTTCCAAACTTGAGGGTGCCGTTCCAGTTAGGGTTTCGGCCAGTTCATACCCCAGCCCGTCCGAATCTGAGGCTCTTCAAGTTGCAATTGCTATCTATATGGCCCAGTTCGTGACCGAGAAGGTGCAGCCCGTATTTGATGTGGGCGCGATCATAAATAGCGAGCCATTACTGATGTTTTCGGGGGTGGCACCTCAAAGGGAATGTAGCTACTATGCCCCCAGGGTAGCTATTGAGCCCCAGCTTCGTGATCCCGATTGGAGGGTTCATGAATTTTTCAATTTTGAGTCTAATTGCAAGACGTGCATGATGGGCGCGGTCTGTGAGCCTTCAGCTTGGATTGGTCTCTATTCATGTCTTTGATTGAACTATTTTCCTTATGCTTTTTTGATTTTCTTTGAACTGCAATCTAACCAACTGCTTTCTTTTCTCTGACACAGATCCAGCAGATCCAACCATGCCCCCCAAGCTAAACCCCAATCAAATCAAGGCGGCCAAGGCGCGTCAAGCGGCTCAGCAGGAAAAGGCTAGACAAGAGGCCTTGAAAAAAGTTTATGCTATCGGCGTTTCACTGCCCGTGGTAGATAAGAATTCTGGCGCCCTGCTAGCTGGTGCTCGAGGAGTTCCTGCGGCCAAGGAACTGCCTCCCAAAGGGCAGCCACCGCAGTCTAGCCGTGTCTCCAATCCTCATTCTGATAGTAGCACCTCATCTACTCATTCTGGTCTGTTAAGGAAGAGGGCTAGCACTGAGACTGAAGGTGCTGGAAATGAGAAGCAACCAAGGGTCCATCGGCCTGATGTGGTTCCCCCTACTTCTAACTCCCCAGCCAGAGGGGCTACTATCTGCGCCAATTCATATTCCCTCCTACCCGCATGCACACGTGAGACTGCGTGGGGCCTAAAGAATAAACTCGAGGAGGTGCCTCTGGTTAAGGGGGTGGACGTGTATGCCCGCGGAGGGTTTCAATCAATTGTATGGCTTGGTCTTCTGAACAGGCTCTACGCCACTGACTACTATAAGAATGTTGGGACCAAGCAGAATGCCTCCGCGCTGGCGGGCAACATTGGCCTAATGGCCACAAAGGTAACTTTCTAATCCTTGTCCCTTTCCACTCTTTCCAATTTTTTGATGATCGCAATTGACTGACCGAGATTTTTCTTGATCCCAGATGGCCAATGATGCCATGAGGCTCAGGGAGATCTCTGACGAGCAGGTCAGGGATCTTTCCGATCAGTCCAAGATTTTGGCGGAAAGGTCGAAGACTTTGGGGAAAGCGGAGGAGAGCAATAAGGCTCTGGCGGAGTCTCTGGCCGAGAAGGAGGCCGACCTTAAGCATTTCTGCGGCCAGCTTGATGAGGCTAATGAGTCCTTGGAGAAGGCCAAAGGAACGCGGGATGAGCTCCGCGAGCAGAAGGATATTTTGGACAAGAAGGTGGCGGAATATGCGGATAAGTTGGAGGCTTCTAAGAAATAGGTCCTTACCTTGGAGGCTCAAGTTGACAAAATTTCTGAAGAGCTGCTTTCTTTGAGGCAGTTCCAGCTGGAGAGAGATGCCTAACTTGTCGCTGCCTGCAAGGAAGGTGCTGAGGAGTTTAAAAACTCCCAAGAGTATAAGGATGAACTCTTGGCAGAATCCACCGCTCAGTATGAGGCTGCCAGTAAGACGCAGTTAAGGAAATTTGCTGCCATGAGCAAGTTCTCTGTGGAACAATTGCCCATAATTGGCTCTTTGATTGCCACAGATGTAGAATGTCTGCTCGGGCATGCATTGGTCCCTCTGGCTCAAGAGGAGATTGATAATTTGGAGTTAGCAACAACCTCCACCTTGCATGTCGTCGCCACGGTCACCGCTCCTGGCCTTATTGATCAGATTGATGATTTAAGGTTTTGCCAGGAGGGGCTATCACTAGAAGCCGTTACTGCTCGCCTGTTTCCTAATGGGCCTGCGGTCAGTCAATTGTTTATGCCGCGGTCAGCACCTACTCCCACTCAAGATCCTATTCCAACTCCTGATCAAGCTTCAGCTGATAATCTTCCTTCTCCGACTCCACCTCCTCAAGCTGGTTCTCAAGTTGCTACGGAGTCTACCCAACCAATAGCCTATGATTTTTCTTTTTCCTTTCTTTGTAATAGATTTTTAGGACTTTGTAATCTTTTGATCTATTAATGAAAAGTAGATTTGAATTACTCTTGTCTCGTTCTTGCTTTCGAGTTTTTGAAATGTTCGAATACTTTTGATAATGATACCAAGGCTTTGTTAAGCTTGTATTTCCTCCTTTAAGCTTTATATGACTTCGAATAACTATTTTTGACTCAATGCCGTGGTCGCGGGCATTGTAATGCCTGTTGACCGCGTTTTTGAGTTGATAACTCTTTGTTTAAAAACTGTTTAAAGTTTTTTCATGAGAGTTAGCCCTTTTCTCTATGATCAAGAGTTCGTTATGGAATTTTTTGACGTTGAGGTTTTAGCCCCACTCTGTCTATTTTGGCTTTAGACTTTTTTGATCACTCTAGTCTATTTATGCTTATCTAGACTTTTAAGTCCGTGGCGTATTTTGAAAGAGCCAAGGCAAGCTACTTTCAGGCGGGCATGCAGAATGTGGCCGTGAGGCTAGTCCGCGCATCAGCAGGTGTAACCGGTCCTGGCTTCCATATCCATTTGTATATGGTTCACGCATTTTGGACTCTTTTGAGTCTTGTGGCGATCATGTATGGGCTAAATTTTGGCCTTTGTACATACGGGCATTCGATCAACGGCCAATGAGGCCTGCAGGCTTTGGGCCGTGCTGGCATCCACTTGCTTTTTTTTCTGGGCATTCCGTTGCAATTTTGCTAAATGAGGACATTACTTTCGTGCTTTTCTGAGTTTACAATAGTATGCAAAAAATGTCTTGCTCTTGATATATTTGTTACCTCTATCATCCTTTACAATACAACGATTTAAAAATAGTACTTTCTAAGGTTATCGCTGTTACAAGCATTTTTGAGATCTTTTCCTTCTTTTGTTCGCAGTTTGTAGGTTCCCTCTTTGATGATTTGGGTAACTTGATATGGACCTTCCCATTTTGGGGAGAGTTTGTGAAAGCCGGGTTAGGTCCCTTGTACCTCAACATTTCTTAACACCCTTCTTTTGCTAACTCTTTTGTCATGATGCTTTTTGGCCTTTTGCTTGTAGTTAACCATTTTTTCTCTTGCCCGCATTCTCTTCTCTTCGAGATCGTCTAGATCACACCTTCTGGTGGCCTCATTACGCGTCTCATCAAAGTAAGTGACTCCGTAGGAGGGGATGGCTACTTCTATTGGGGCTACCGCTGCTGATCCATAAGTATCCGAGAAAGGAGTTTCTCCGGTTGAATTTCTGATCGTGGTGCGGACTACCCATAGCGCGGTTTGGAGCTCGTCCAGCCAGCGTCCCCCTTGTCCTTCTAAATTTTTCTATAGGGTGGCAAGGACTAACTTGTTTGCGGCCTCGGCCTGACTGTTTCCTTGAGGATAGGCTACTGCGGACTGGCGATGTTGGACTTTTATTCTCTCAGATTCAGCTGTGAATTTTGCAGCGAACTGAGTGTCATTGTCCGAGACTATTGCTCTTAGAACCCCAAATCGACACCAGATGTGATCGTGGACAAAATTGATGACATTTTCCTCGAAAATAGTGGCCAAGGCTTTGGCTTCTGTCCATTTTGTTAAATAGTCCACGGCCACTACCACGTATTTGATGCTTCCTCTAGCGGTTGGGAACGGTCCTATTAGATCAATCCCCCATATCAAACAGCCACAATGGTATAACCAAAGTTTTCTCTGTTGATGGGAGTCTAGGGATTTCCGCAAACCGCTGGCATTTATCGCATTTTCTTATGTATTCCTCGGCGTCCTTCCTCATGGTTGGCCAATAGAACCCTTGAAATTTAATTTTTTCCGAAAGGGTGCAAGCACCTAGATGGCCGCCACAAACTCCTTCGTGGACTTCATAGAGTAAATTGTGACCATATGAGTTTTTACACATCTGAGCAAAGTTGCTTGGTGAATGATCGCCGATATAGTATTCCATCTATGATCGTGTATTTTGCGGCCACCATTTTGATAAGTCTAGCCTTTGCTTGATCCTCGGGGAGGGCTTCTTTTTCGATGTAATCTCTAATTTCATCTACCCAGTCCCTCTCTTGGTCCTCAATATTGTTAATTTGAATCTGATCGATGGCAGGCGTCTCTACGAACTCTATTTGGCAGTCCGCATTCAGCTCTTCTATTTCTTGCTCGGTGATTCTGGAAATGAGGTCTGCTTCTGCGTTGCCTTCCCTCATAATCTGGTTTAGCTCATAGTATTCGAAGTTTTTGAGAAGGGATTTTTCTAGACCGCAGTACTTAGTTAGGACTGGGTTGTTTGTGTCATACTCCCCCTTTATTTGATTTACTATGAGCTAGGAATCACTATTTATTTTAATGTTTGGGACTCCCCAATCTCTAGCCAGCTCCGTGCCTGCTATGATTGCTTCATACTCGGCCTGATTGTTGATGCTTCAAACTTGAATCTCAAGGCTCTCTCAAATTTCTCCCCGCATGGAGCGATCAGAAGTATGCCCACGCTTCTTAACAACTTGCTCGCAGATCCGTCCACAAATAGAGTCCATACTTCTTCTGGTCGCTCTTTGGCTAGATCTGTGTTTGACTCAGAACTTTCTTGAGTTTATTGGGGTTCCACCCTCTTTCTTTTCCCCAGCTCGCTGTCTGCAAGGTTAAATGAATTTTCTGCCACAAAATTAGCTAAGGCTTGCGCTTTGATGGTCCTTCTGGGGGAGTAGGTGATCTGGAACTCAGTGAGTTCTATAGACCATGCTAGCATCCTACCTGAAGACTCTGGTTTATGCAAAACCTTTCTAAGCGGTGCTTCTGTAAATACAGTTATAGGGTGTGCAGAAAAGTAAGCTCGTAATTTTCGAGCAGCTACAAGCAAGGCGTAAGCTAACTTCTCTATATTTAGATAGCGACCTTCTACGACAGACAACGCCTTTGATACATAATACACTGGTTTTTTGGGAGTTATTTTCCTCCCGTACAAGAACAACATCTACTGCCAGGTCAGTGGCTGCTAAAAACAGAAAAAGATCTTCCCCGGGCACCGGGCTGCCAGGTCAATTCTAGGAAGAGGGAAACAGTCTTTGGGGCATGCCTTGTTGAGATCTGTGAAGTCAACGCACATCTTCCATTTATCATTGGATTTTTTCACCATAACGACATTGGCCAGCCACTTGGGGTATGATATTTATTTAATTATCCCCGCTTTAAGTAGCTTCTCTACCTCTTCCTTAATCGCGATCTCCTTTTCTGGAGAGAAATATCCAGGTTTCTGGTGGATGCGTTTGAAGGTGGAGTCATCATTGATTTTGTGGAGGATCACGTCCTCCCTTATTCCTTGCATATCCTCCACTCTCCATGCGAACACGTCGCAATTATTCTTGAGGAATTCGATCAAAATCCTCCTCTCCTAGGGATGATTTTCCATGCCAACCTTAACTTTTTGCTTGGGGTAGTGGATATTAACTACCACCTCCTCGAGCTCGTCGTTAGGCCGCAAATCGCTGATTTCGCGATTGTGGAGGGAGTCTATAATGATCGATGGTGGGTTGGCTCTCGCTTCTAGGAGAGCGAACATGGAGTATATGACTTCTCGGTCTATATCCCCCAGAATTCCTCTATCAACGTAACTCCATCAGTGGGAGCCATCCTCTTTGCCTTCCTGCTCTTCTTGAGCTCAATTTTGGAGTGGAAATATAGCATACCGATGAGCTTGGGCAGCGGGCACTTGTCTTTGCCTTTGTTCAACTTGGATTCCTCATTCAACTGCGAGCAGGAGGCTTCATTTTTCGTCTTTCTTCTCTCCTCTAATGTTCGGAGAAACCTCCCGGGCTGGTTTTTCATGACCGCAATTCTGCCCAGAGTATTGAAATTTACCCTTTGGTGGGGGATAGATGCTACAATTCCCAATGCAGCCTGAGCGGTCACGCCAAGTATTGCGTTGTACTGGGATTGTAGATCTATGACCATGAAAAATGACCTTGACTGTTTTTTGTAGGGGCTTTTCCCCTATGGTCACTTCAAAATCAATCGTCCCCTTCACGCGGACAGTATGGTTTGTGAATCCCTCGAGCAGGTCGGCATATGGAGTGAGATGAGCTTCAGACATTTTCATCTCTACTAATGTATGATAGTAGAGAATGTCTCTGGCTGCGCCGATGTTGATTAGGACTCTACAAATGTTTACCCGCGAGATTCTCATTTTGATGGTGAGGGGCTGGGTGGAAGGGAAGAGAGTGGAGGCAAGTTCGCTCCGCTTGAACCCAATTTCTTGCTCTTCTTCTGGAGCCAAGGGGGGAATCAAGAAGACCTTTCTAAAGTCTTGATTTGATGGGAGAGCTGTTTATTGGAGGGAGTATCTATTCCAATGAAATTGATATCATAGGTCCCTAAACAAGTGCCAAATGCCCAAAACACACGATCAAACATACCTAAAGCACCAGGAGGAGGATGATCAGAATACTCCACAATTGTTTCAGGGTTCCACTTTTGGATAGCTGCTAACAAACGTGGCAACCTTATGTAAGATTCTTTCCAGTCTCCATATGCCTCTGCAATGGATTTTTGTTTACCACACCATGCCTTTCTATATGAAACATCCTTCCCATGTAATGTTTTTATTGTTGCCTTCACAATTGCAATCTTCACCTCGGGATCAACCTTAACAAGTTCCAAAACTTCTCGTCCTATGAACTTAGCATCTAAGTTTTGATAATCTTCGCTAATTTTTGTACCCAAGCAAGAATGAGGAGCCGTGTACTTGGTTATTTCCCAATAACCACTCTTCTTCAAACTCACATTCACATAAAAATTGCATGGAAAATCTTTCACCAAACACTCAATAGTCCACTTTCGGGTTGTGTTTCTTAACCTTAAAGCGCAGATTTTTCTTAATATGAAACATCTTCATTTTATGTTGCACCTCATACTTCTTTGAAAAGCACATACCTTTGGTAATATCATCAAATTTTCCATTCCAATCATCAAAGTTACATTCGTTATTATCATAAATCTCTGATCCTTCCCCAATATCACCATAAAATTGATAGTCTGCTCTCTCATACACGTTATTTTGCGGCTGTTCGTAACCAACCAAATATACCCCCAAATCTTCCCTCACCCCCATCATCACCCTCATTCTCGCTAACATCAGTAGCACTACTATAATCATCATATCCATCATCACAATCATCATTTATAAGGGACTCAATATTTTGTTCATAATTTGAATCATTATCTTCATCATTATACCATTCCCCATATCTCTCTTCCTCTCCCTCTTCCTCTTCCTCCTCTTCCTCTCCCTCTCACTCTTCCACATGTGTTTGTGTACTTGTTCCAGTGTCCCTCTCATTGTAGTAGCTTAAAGAATCCATATGTAAGGTATCCATATCATTAATATACTCATTTTGTAACTGAATTCATCTTAACATGCAATTGTAAGCTACTCAACCCCCCAAACTGAGCAGAAACATCAAACATGAGTTTCATACTCATATCATTCTCGATTAGAAATGGAATGTAATTTGAAACCCCATGGGCGACAAGATGAGGATATCTACAAGTAACTTGCAATTGAATATTGGTTCAATTTACCCCAATTTCCTTACGTAACTTCTTAATCAACTTCTTGTACCTCCATCGAGTTTTAACCTTAAGTGCACATTTTGAAGCCTTTTCAAAATTCTCAGCTTTAAACGGATGTTCATCATTTCCTCCCCAATAGCACATGAAAACAAGTGGAACTCCATTCATATTTTTTCCTAAAAAAAATAAAAAAAATCATGTGTCAAAATCCTAAGTTAACAAGCACTATATATAATTTAATTTTAAAAATCAAAACTTAAAAATCAATAATTAAATATACATTGCAACAAGTTTATCAAATTAATTTTAACAAGTTTGTTAAAATTGCATTATAATTATTTAAATAATTCCTTAAAAAATCATAATTAATCACACAGATAATAATAGCTTTAACAACAAATTAAACAAAAAGAAAAGAAAAACTAACCTTACAATTTTAATAAATTTTTCAAATTGTTTGATGATTCTTCTCCTCCTCCTCCTCCTCCTCCTTCTTTCTTTCTTTACTTCCTTTTTCTTTCTTTCTCTCTTTATCTTATCTGTATTTATTATGTTTGGTACCTTTTTCAGAAAATTAAACACCCACCCCTGATGTCGACAAAAACAAAAGAAAAAAAATTAAAACCGAAATTTCAAGTTCCGGATTTATTTTAAAACCAGAATTTCAATTTTCGGATTTATTTTAAATCAAAACTGGAAAATCAATTTCCGGATTTACATTAAAAACGAAAAATCAATATCCGGATCTACAAAAAAGTGCTACTTTAGTACATAAATTTTTTTGGGTTTTATTTTGGTATATAAATGAAAGAGGTAGAATCTGTAAAAATAATTACTTGTATTAAATTTATTTAAATTTTTAAACTAACCATTTCAATTTTTACTCTTGATAAAAGGAGAAAAAGTGATCTAACAAATAAACAAATTAAGTCATCCTCAAAACTATTGCTCCCCACCATCTTACTGTCAACCACCACCTGCTCACCACCGTTACTGCCCCACCATAGGGATGACAATTAATGGAGTATTTAAACTATACAAAAGATGTATAGTTGAGTAAATTTTGGTGCACTTTTTCCATTTAAAAATTTAGTCTTTATTTTCAAAAGTTATTATTCTGTTAAAAAAATAAATTTTGAGAGTTGTAAAGTTTTTAACAAATTTGGGACAAAATAAACAATTATTGAACTTTAAGGGTAGGAAATGCAATTTTTTAAAAAAAATCGATTGATTTTTCGTTAATTTTGTTAGTTTTCATCCGTTATCATCCAAAAAGTATCCACTTCGCAACAAAATGTAAACATTAGGCACTAAATTGCCAAAAATGCAACATTAGTACCTAAATTACAATTTGTGTGAAACTTTGGGATACTAATGTGTTATTAGCCCTCCCAAAAATAAAACTACTCCCTCCATTCCTTTTTATTTGTCTTTTTAGAAAATAAAAAATGTATTCCTAAATATTTGTCATTTTAGCTCTTTCTTTTTTTTTAAATGATCAAAATTGTCATAGTCATTAATGCACTAGTTTATTTACTTATGTAATAATGTATAATATTTAAGATGAAATTGAAAGGTTAAAAATGGAAATTGGAATAGTAATCAATGAGTTTCTTGATTTGTGAGATTTTGTATAAAAAAGACAAATAAAAAGGAATAAATGGAATACTTAGTTAATTGTTTTTTTTTTCTTTCTATAATCTCTTTTTTTTTTCAAAATAAACTTGTTAATTTCTTATTCTTTTCTACTCGTATTTTCAAACAAAACATAATACAGTATTTGCTGGGTTACGGAGTCAAAACATGAAAAAATAAGTCGGCAACGAATAGAGAAGTTGGGATCAAAGGAAAAACATGTAACCGGAAACTATACAAACACATAGTGCAACTGCATAGCTCCGAAAAAGTTAATCTGTGATTTAGTTGGAAGTCTTTCACGTGAATATTGTGTACTAGGAAAAAAATAGATAGAGAGAGTATGTGAGTTTCACAAGAGAGTCAAAAGCAATGCGGACTTTTGGGTGCCCTTTAAGGGCATTTCATGAATGATCAAAAGCAAGTCTAAGGTCGTGCAGGAGGGTGTGTATATAGAGAGGATGTGTTTAGATAGATAGGCATAAGCGCTATTTTAACACCATCAATTATCACCATCAATTATCACCATCAATTATGATAATATTGTTGGAAATATGTTGTGTTCACTGGCGGATCTACTCTTGGTCCAGAGGGGTCACTTGACCCCCCTCAATTCTTCACCTATTCCCTTTTAGCCCTTCAATTTCTTAAGAATAAATATATTCACTCCCTTAAATTTTGCAATTGACCCCCCTCAAATCTGATAGTATGAGCCTCCTCAAAATTGTATACTTATATTCTTATAGAGATAATGTATTTCCTACGTCTCAAAATACTTATTGTTATTAAAAAAGTATTTCACATACATTAAAAAATGTAATTATTATATGTAAAATAGGTTAATTACCCTTAAAATAATTCAATTACTTAGATAATTAGATACTTGTGCATTGATTAATTTATAATAAAATATGAAGAAATACTTGGTAAATGATGGTAAAGATGCCTAGGTAAAAGTAAAATGATAAGTATTTTGAGCTAAATTTTAGCTCAATAAACAACAAGTATTATATGGGACGGAGGAGTAGAATTAATGTGTAATTTTTTTTAAAACATGCCTATATTTTATCTTAGTTTTTTTTGTTTAAACTTGATATTTAAAAATATCACGCGACACAACTACTTGTAACTCTATGTCTAATTAACAAATCTTATTTTATTAGTCGTTAGTGCCTCAGTTAGTTAATTTTTGTTGTGCTATTTGTCATTGGTGTGGTAGACACATGGTTATTGGCATTTACTTCTGCAAATAGTTAAATTTTATTTATTACAGTATTTGTCAATTTGTAATCAGTGACCTAACTAATTTTTTAAGTGGTGTTTGTTTCTAATTTTTTGAGTATTGTTTATTTGAGTTCACCTGCCTATTTTAAATTAATGTTATTTATTTATCGCTAATGAGATAGTTAAATATTTTAAATCTATATAAACATTATTATTATTATTACCATTATGATTATGATTATTTTTTTATTATTATTACTGACATTAATATTTTTACTCATAAGTATGAAAAAATAAGCTATATATATCATTTTAAAAATAAAAATAGTGTGATTCCAATTTTTCTCGTCAACTCAAAATTTGACCCCCCTTACTAAAATTTCTAGATCCGCCACTGGTTGTGTTTGAAAGAAATTGTGTATTTTTCTTACATGAATCATTTGTTATTCGACAAAAATTATTGTGGGTTCATGTTCCCCGCCATGTGAACTTTGAAATAGTATATCTAGATGTCCGATTTAAGATTAGATGAGAAAAATACGATAGCTCAAAGTTGGTGGATTGAAAGTGTAACTTTAGAAATTAACCCCACCATTGATGTGTCATGATTCCTAGATTAATAGAGAGATTAATTTGGATCATTACCTTGCAATTGAGGTTACAAAATGTGGAATAACATCTCATGATTACAAGAGTAATGACTCCCATATTAATAATGATTAATTGGGCATTCATAATTGGCTTTTGATGGAGCTATATGTTGAGTAACCTACAACAATATGAAAATATCTTTTTCTAGCAATTCTCTATCTTCCCCTTTGCAATTTGTTCTTCTCTTTTCTTTGGCCTCCTAGAATAGTATACAATAATATGGTGATTTTGTCCAAGCATAGTGAGATTCGCCAGAAGACTCAAGTGCGGAGTAGTATCCGGTTCATCCGTTATATACTAGGAAACTAACGTTCATTGAAGCCTCGAGCACTCATAGTGAAGGGATGAATTAGTCTTAAGGAGAGTATGTCACACATGGCTCGGACTCAAACAAATCAAGACGACGATCATACGGTTTTCTCTTTGTTCAAGTTTATATTGTAACTTGTATTATATATATATATATATATATATATATATATATATATATATATATATATATATATATATATATATATATATTGTAATTCTTTTTCTTTTTGTGCTCGTTGTAAGATTTTGTCTAATAATCTTAAGACTAATTCGCATGTGAGAAAGGATTACAGATTTGAGAAATCCGATGAAGCGGTGGCCATGGGAGAAAAGATGTAAATAAATTATATACGATGGAAGAGACGGAAGGAAGAAAATTTCAGCAATTTTTTTGCAATGACCAGCTGTGGTAAAATTGCAATTTATGATTCATTAAGTGTTGGCGAGCTCAAATCTGCTGAGAAAATTCTAGACTCATAGAAGACCAATCTGGATGGTGGAGATCGAAATCTATTATGTGGAGATGGAGATAAAAGTTTCGGAATAGAACAGTTTATGAAGAAAAAAATGAACATATAATGAACTAACTGAAGAACATCAAGAATGTTGTGATGATTGTGTAAAATAGTTGTGGTGACGCCACTTCTAGTGTTTATATAATTGGTGATATATCTTTTATGGTTCATGAGAATCATAGTGAGAAAAATTAAAAAGTTTTTAGGAACTAAGTTGAGAAATTGAACGTTGAAAGACGTAGTCTTTAACGTCTTATGGTTCACAACAATCGTAATGAGAAAAATTGAATAGTTCATTGGAACTAAGTTGAGAAGGTGAACGTTAAAAGATGTAATCTTTAATGTTGCATTTTATGAATGATGTATTGACAAAGATGATAGGACTTCTTGAAAGAAGTTGTTAAATCATATTATTGTCAATAGTGACAAAAGTCACAAAGATAAAAACAATAGAGTTTCTTGAAAGAAGTTGTTCAATTCTATAGTTGTGACATTGATAAATGTCATGAGAACTAAAATTATAGGACTTCTTGAAAGAAGTTGTTAAAACCTATTAGTGGAATATGTGACTAATGTCATAAAGATAAAAAACAATAGGACTTCTTGAAGGAAGTGGTTAAATCTTATTGTTGTTGATGATGATCAATGACACAATAATATTTAGAAGGAGGACTTCTAAAAGAAAGTTTGTATTATGTATATGAGAATGTGACTTTCTCTAATTTAGACTCCAAGATGAGACCTTTAAAATTTTGGAATAATTAACCTCCAATTATAATTCCATTAAGTAATTTAGAGGTTTATAAATATGGGTGGTTATGCGAAATAAATTGAGTTAATTCTCATATTGAATTAGCAATTTATTCTTGGAGTGAATTCTCTAATTGAGTTAGAGAGTTATATTTGTAACAACAAAGTTATAATTGTTGAAAAATAAAGATAATGTTTGGTAAATGATCTTTGTGTGGAGACAAATATCTAATGGAATGTGGTTGTTCCAAGTATTCCGGATCACCGTAATGAATGGTAGAAAATTTTGTTGGCATCGACTTTGAGTGATGGCATCAAAAGATGTTCTACTTTCCACCTTGAACTTAGTGAGATTTCTTAAGGAATATTCTACAAAGTTTGGTGAAAATGAGACGAATGTTCAAGTCGTGAGTGTTGTTGAAGCATGTAAATTTCCTTTGTCGGAACTATATATTTAACGAATTATCGGTTTCGTTATATAACATATATAGTACCAAGAAAATGGCAAAAGAATTATGAGAGTCGTTGGACTATAAATATGAAATCGAGAATGCGGGTGCAACGAAATTCATCGTAGGCCGCTTCCTTGATTTTAAAAATGGACTCCATAAACCGTAAAAAGTAAAATGGAAGAATTGAAAATAGTCTTTCATGAAAACCATGCCGAGTGGATGGTGTTGAGTGAAATTCTCAAGTGACGACAATAATTGAGAAATTGCTTCCCACTTGAAAGTATTTCAAAAATCACCTCATACATAAAGAATAGAAATGAATGTTGAGGTTTGTGCTATTCGTCTTTGTGTTGAAAAAGAGAATAGAACTTTAGAGAAGAAGTTGTCTAACACTTCTTGTAGCGAAAACAAATGCGTTAGAGCATACCTAAATGTTTAAGGCAAATACAAAGTTAGTCAATCTTCTTTGACAAGTCAATCTTGTTTGAAAAAGTCAAGCATTTACCTTATGTTTTGAGAGACAACTGTGATGTCATCAAGAGTGTTATTCATGATGTTTGAATGAATGAAATGGAAGGGTGTTCAAGTGATCAATAATGAGATTGAATCTCGTTATATGGTCAAAATAGATACAAACAAGACTTATCAAATATGTGCTTGAAGTTTTAATCAAGACATATTGATGCTTGAGGTGTGAAATATAATTCACACACATGATGGTAAAATGTAAGTTTTTACCTTTACCGTTGCTTGCTAAAAAGCAAAATTTGAATCTTATCTCTTTAAAGGAAAAGTTGGAAATCAACTTAATAAATAGATAGTGATAAAACACAACCAAGTGTAGTTTGTGTATAAGTTAGACTAAATACTATTAATTGCATATGTGTTGAGTATGCTTACAATAGTAGTGCTTATAGAATTCTTGTTTATGAATCATTCAATGTATACACAAGATTACTATGATGGAATCATGAAACGCTTCTTTCTTTAAGAATAAGTTTTTGTATAAATTAAGAGATGTGGTAAACTCATTTAAACAGATCCATGATTCTATAGAAGAAGACAAAACTTATCATGAGAAAAATGATGAATAAGAGGTAGGACCTCGACATAGCAAATGAGGTAGTATAAGAAAATTTTATGGCCAAGATTTTCTAACTTCCATGCGAGAAAGTGAATCACAAAGTTATAAAGGCATTGAGCGCTTTGGAAGAAATTTTGTGGAAAAGGGTCAATAAAATTGGGATTGATTACATATTAGAAAATTACACTTGGGAACTAGTGAAAGTACCTTCGGATAGTAAACCACTAGGATATAAGTGAAATTTTCAAAAAGGGAAAATGAAGGCCGATGGAACAATCAATAAGTATAAAGCTAGACTTGTAATTGAGGGTTACAAGCAAAATGAAGACCTTGATTACTTTTATACTTATTCTCTCATCACGAGAATAAATTTTTTACTTGAAATTGCCGCATTGAGGAATCTTGAAGTATATTAAATGGATGTAAAAATAGCCTTTCTAAATGAAGATTTAGAAGAGGAAATTTACATGAAACAACTTGAGGGTTTGTTGCATTAAAAAATGTCCACCATGTACACCACAGTCAAATGGCGTTGATGAACGAAATGATGGCTTTATTGCTAAGTTAAGGACCACACCGAAAATGTGGGGGTGAGTATACTTTGGAAAATAATTATCTTTTGGAATGGTTTCCCCAAGAAAACAATGTAATGTCCGTATGAAGTATGGAAACGTAGGCATACGTACACTTGTGAATGTGGGGGTGTTTCGCAAAGTAGAAAATCCAATTACCAAATAAATTGAATTTGGTTACTAAATGGTGGATTATGTTTCAAAAGTTATATTTATAACAATTGTGCATATTGGTTTGTTATATAAGATTCAATAAGTTTGAATATATATAAAAATCAAAAGAAAATAAAATCAATGGAAATCAAGTATTGATGTCAAATTCATGAAAGTGAATAAATGATATTTTGGTTGAAATAGATCAAAGTGTTGAAACGGTTTAAGAAATGGAACCTGGAAGAAAATGTGCTACTTTGTAAAGTAATTATATGACTTGAGACAATTACAAAGATAACGACATCAAAGGTTTGATTGTGTGAACTTAAACGAAAGTTACTATGTCACTCTGTTAATTAAATCCAAAAAACGACATGTTAACTAAGGAAATTTCTAGTCAATTTGATCAGTTGAATCAAATTTAAGGAAAACTATCAAATTTAAAGAAAATTAATGGACTCGTTATTAAACAAGTCATTAGGTGGATATTCTTGAATTTTTTGAAATGATCAATATGGAATAGCTGGGATTAAAATGAATTTGAGTTAACGGTTATCAAATGAATAAAGCTTGTGTTAGCAAAATGGTATATTGCTAAAGTCAATTTATAATTGAAAAGACATATAACAATATGTGTAATGGTAGTCTAGACATATATGTCTAAGACATAATACCATTAGACAACTACTCTCAACTAATTTGACTAAGTGAAGACAAATGATAAACGAATTCGTTAACCAAAGGGTTAAATCGAAAGTTAGTTGTAAATTTGGAGGGGAATGAGACTTAAGCCTCTTAAAAGTTAAACACAACGAAAAACTCAATCTAGATGACTGGAGATCCCAAGAACTAGATTCAATGGGACCACCTAATTGTTAAAAGACTTATAGCGTCACTGTGGGGGAATTAACCCCAAGTCTATTCCTATTAGTGACATCCCGAAAAGACAAGGATAAGCATATGTCTTTTAATGATTCTTACGAGTCGAAAATTCAAGAAGAAATACCTATGTGAGAGAGAAGTGGGACCGCTTCGAGGAGAATTGTGTGAGGTTCAATTCTTAGACCAACTCACAGAACCAGGCAAAATGTTCAAGGTCATGAGTGAACATAGCTATGAGAATTGAACTATGTTAGGATGATACTTGTGTCAAGCATATGATCGGCTACACAAAAAGCATAACGATTCAAGGACATTGCATCTATCGACTTACGAGTAGAGTAAATATGATTTTATGAGCCAAG
The DNA here is from genome assembly GCA_022495995.1 of Adenophora triphylla var. japonica. Lineage (NCBI taxonomy): Eukaryota > Viridiplantae > Streptophyta > Magnoliopsida > Asterales > Campanulaceae > Adenophora > Adenophora triphylla. Next base: position 28,788 of record JAFEMH010005414.1, read on the forward strand.
GTTCAATGGGCATTCTCACACCTATCATATGCAAGTTTTCTTCCGTCAGACTCTATCACCAAACTAGTCATCAATTTTCTTCATGTGGGGGATTGTTGGAAAAAATATGTTGTGTATGAAGGAAATTGTGTATTTTCCTTACATGAATCATTTGTCGTTTGACAAAGATTATTGTGGATTCCTGTTCCACTCCATGTGAACATTGAAATGGTATATCTAGATGTCCAATTTGAGATTGGATGAGAAAGATATGATAGCTCAAAGTTGATGGGTTGAAAGTGTAACTTTTAAAAATTAACCCAACCATTGATGTTCCATGATTCCTAGATTAATAGAGAGATTAATTGAGATCATTACCTTGCAATTGGGGTTACAAGTGGAATAACATATCATGATTACAAGAGTAATGGCTCCCATATTAATAATGATTAATTGGGCATTCATACTTGGCTTTTGATGGAGCTATATGTTGAGTAACCTACAACAATAGGAAAACAAATTTTTCTAGTGAACGGTATAAACCTAAGTACGAATATGGGCTAGTCCAGGCAAGGCCCAAGCGGATTGGGCCTTAAACATAATCCTACCAAGTACGACGTACGAGGAAGGGAATGGGATTTCCTACCTTCCTCGGATATAGCTTCATCGTCATTCCCCTAGGTCGACCTAGGCTTAAGGGGAAAAATGACCAAGGACCAGACCCAATGACGAGGGAGACCTCCCTCCAAGGCCGAGCTGAGCTCCCTTGACAACGAGGAGGCCTCCTCGGCTATAAAGATACCAGGAATGGGGCTTCCCCAGTTCCTTCATCTTTTCCCCGGCTCATCGTAGGCCGACCAGGCTGCGTATGACGAGGAAGGGAAGGGCCATCTCGGCTCACGTGCAGAGTTGCAGTTTATACCAGTCCTATTCAAATAAGGACATTGAGAAGTTATAATCTTAATAAGATTATAACCACCTCACATACAAATTCCTATCCAGCAAGGACTCAACAGATATAATCCTCCTAGGATTCATATCTTATCTCTTAGCAATCCAATTCAACATGGATTATACATTGCTATGCCTATAAATACAAGTCATAATTCACATATTTTGGTACGTTATCTTTTGACTCTAAACTCTTGTCAATTGATTTCTCTCTCTCACAAATCAAATACTTACGCTCACGCCAGAGGGCCTTCGCCGGAGAAGCCCCGGCTTAGTTTACGTGTTTGTTTCTCTATTTCAGGCTATTCAATCGCTGAATTATAACCTACCGCCGGATTTGGGCTGATCCGATCATATTTGGTAGTATCAGTTTGGTTTCGATGCCGAGAAACGCTTCGAATACCCATAGAATAGCTTGGAATTTCGTTCGTCTGTACTTTTTTCCAGCCGAAAAAAATCAATTTTGGCCGGAAACTTCAGTTTCGCCTGGAAACTGCTTTCGCCTGGAAATTTTGTTGATTGGAAAATCTGTTTTGGCCGGAAATAATTTGGTTTTAGCCGAAAAAATCTGTTTCGATCAAAAACATAGTTCACATGGAAAATTTGTGGGCCGGAATTACTTGTTTCTGCCGGAATTCCGTTGGCCTGAAAATTTGTCCGCTTGAAAATTTGGGCCTGTTGAAATTCTGTTTGGTTTTGATAAGAATTCTGTTTGAACCACAATTTTGATACCAATGGAGGACGGAAATACCGTAAGTGTTACTAACGAGGAGCAAGGAGCTCACGTCGAAGACATCCCTCTCACCAATTGAGTGCTTCCTCCACCTCAGATCGACAGGCTACCTCCTCTTGGCATGACTCTTCGTTCTCGAAATCAGCCAGCTGCCGAGGTGGTTGTTTCCAACCCTCCTCGTTGTCATCCAAGAGGAAAACGAGCTACGAGCAAACAAACGACGAGGAATGCTGACGCAGGAAGAGATGAGAACTCCTCCCAGCCCATTGATCGTCGTACACTCTTACATAAACAAATGGAGACTTTGCAACATATTTATGAAACTCAAAATGCTCTGTTGCAATTGGATCCCGAAAATTCTTTGGCCGAGTTCATCAGGCTGACGAGGACAGAAAATTATCATGGAAGGGAAACTCAAGGTGACAGGCATGGTAGTCCGAGGAGCCCTCCTCGTGGTCAAAATCCCCCTCACCAGGAGCTTGTTGTACAATCTAAGCAAAACCTCCGAGATGCTTCTCCTCGTCCTCGGTCTAATAACCATGGAAACGAGAATGTGGTGGTAGACCTGAGAAGCCACTTGAACGCGAGGGAGCAGGAGGTCAACTCGACCGACTTGTGAGCAAAGCTCAGTCAGGCTAGACGTTTCTCCCCTCCTCGTCGTAACATTTCACCTCGACATAACTATCCTCCTCGACATATTTCTCCTCGTCCTAGAAACCTTCTTAGGCCGAGGAGCCCTCGTCCTTACAGAATGCTCCCTCACCATGAAGGGGAACCTAGGAAGGAAAAAACACCTTCCAGAAGAGGAGAGAACCACAGGGAAGATGAGGAACATAGCAGGGTGAATGGTCACGCAAGAGATAGGTCCCATCGGAGTTCCCATCGAAGTTCCCACCGAAGCTCTCACTTTAGTTCTGAAAATGGGATTGATGCCAGAGAGTTGTTGCTCTTGAAGAAGAGAATTGATGAGATGGAAATGGAAATGGGTAAGAAAGAAACATAAGAAGATGACACAAGTGCCACCCGTCCATTCTTACAAGAGATCAATGATCTACCTCCTAACCCTGCCTTTAAAGTCCCAAGCTTTGACAAGTATGCGGGAACCACCGACGCAAGGGACCATGTGCAAAGTTTTGAATCCACTATGGCCCTCCTTACCAAAGTAGATGACATTCTATGCAAGGCTTTTGCGAGTACCTTCTCCAGAACAGCCTTGTCATTGTTCTGTGAGCTAAAAAGGGAAGCATTGATAGCTGGAGGAATATGAGGAGGAAGTTACTGGATCACTTTGCCACGACAGGGAGGAGGAAGAAAATGTTGACTGACCTTGCTAACATCGAACAAGGAAAGAATGAAACCACTCTGCATTACTACAACAGATTCAGAGCCATGACAGGCCAAGTAGAAGAAAGCCTGACTGACAGGGAGGTGATCGTCTGCTTCAATTCCGGACTTAGATCCGGGCAATTGATATATGAACTCTCCGCCAGAGAGCCCAAGTCTAAATCCGATTTATTAATGTGGCGTATGCCATAGCCATGGTGGAAGAAAAAAGCATGAAAAAGTCTGACAAGATAGAGATAGAGATAACTGGCCCCAACCAGGTTTCGAATGGAAGCAGCTACAAGGGCAAAAACAGAACGCGGGGAACTGAAAAGGCTGAGATCTTCACCCCCCCCCCACCAAAACTATTACAGAAATCATGCAATTGGTGAATCTTCCAAAACCCCGTCCACTCAGTGACCAACCAAAGTACCCACGTGACCCTTCCAAGCACTGTGATTTCCACAAAGACTATGGTCACAACACTGATAACTGCATCGCCCTCAAAAGGATGATCCAAAGGTGGGTTGATGAAGGCAAACTTGATCGCTATGTCATGAAGAAGGATAACAAGCGAAAGAGAAGAAACGAAGACAGTGATGATGAGGACAAGGATGAAGAAGAACACAGGCCTCCTAGGGCTAAAATCCATTAGTTTTCTCCTAAACACAGTTCTGTCCGTCCTAGATACAAACCCTCATCTCGTCAAATGGCCAGAAATCGGGGGCCATCCATGACTTGAGACAAGGAGAGCTGCGGGACGTGGACGAACTACTTGGAAGTGAGATACTAGATGGTCATAAAGACAACAATGATACAGTTCTGTTCGCCCTAGATACAGCCCCACATCTCATCAGCGGCCAGAACTCGGGGGCCAGCTATGACTTGAGAACAAGGAAAGTCGTGGGACGCAGACGAACCGGTTGAGTTGCTATCCCTACAACAATGAAATTCCAAATTCAAAGTGTAGCAAGAGCAGAATACTATAATTAGTTTTAATTTGTTTTTATGTAATAGATTAGTCAGTCTTTTACTTTTATAGCAAGATAGGATTGCAGTTTGATGTAATCAGTTCAATATATGAAATTTACTTCTTCAACATGCAAGTCATCTACCAAGACAACACTTGATGACGAGGAGAGTCCTCCTCGGCCTTCGAAGGGGCACGCTCCCTCCACAAATCACCCAAGACCATGACCAAGCGAGTTCCTCCTCGTCATAGGTAGGTGAGACCTTAACCATCTAAAACCTATGTATGAGTCACCTTCCTCGGCATAAGGAGATGAAAATGAAGGGAAAGCATAACGTCTTGACGAGGAAACCCCTCGACTCTAATGACCACATGCAGAACCATCTAAAACTTATGTACGAGTCACCTTCCTCGGCATAAGGAGATGAAAAAGAAGGGCAAGCCTAACGTCTTGATGAGGAAACCCCTCGACTCTAACGACTATAGGCAGAACCATCTGAAACCTGTACACGAGTCATCTTTCTCGGCATAAGGTAGATGAAAAAGAAGAAAGCCTAACGTCTTGACGAGGAAACCCCTCGGCTCTAACGACTACCGGCAGAACCATCTGAAACCTATGTACGAGTAATCTTTCTCGGCATAGAGAGATGAAAAAGAAGCATCCAACAGTCATGCCGAGGAACCCTCCTCGGCTTAATGACCTAAACAGGCAAAATCGCCAAGTGTCTAAGACCGAGCAAGTCTTCTCGTCTTAAGACCATCAAAGGCGAAGGACGAGGAGACCTCCCACAACTTCCCTTGAACGGGCTTGTACTTGTGCAAAAACCACAAACAAGCAGTTCATATATCAAAGCAGTAAAGATTTACGATGAAGATTAAAAGGAAAGCAGTTCATTGATATTTAAAAAAGTGAAGTACAGGGTCCTCTACTATTACATCAAGAAACAAAAACTAGAAAATTCTAATTATCAGAAGACCTAAAAAGAGCCTCCTGATCGGCTGCAGGATCAAGGATGATGACCTGCTGAGTCTAAGCCTCCGTTTGAGCTCCACTACTGGCTATCTCCTCGACACTCAGGTCATTGTCTGCAATCCTTTCAATGATGGAGTTGATATTTTCGAGATCGATGGCAGGAGGAACCCAAGCAGGACGGCCAGCTTCCTCGTCATTCCCAGCAATCACGCCCAGAGCATAATCCGAAAAGGGGACGAGGTAATGAAGAGACCTGGCTACCTCGTCATAAGAGTCTTGAGCAATAAGCCGAGCAAGCTTCTCAAAATCCAGACCGAGTGACGTATCGGCCATGATTCTCCTTGCCAAATGCATGTAACCATCAGAGAACATTATAGCCATCTCCTCGGCTATAGCATCTTGGAAGGACGAGCTAGCCTTATACTCTGAGAGAGCATCTTCAATTTGTGAAGGCAAGCTGGCCTCCATCTCTTTGAGCTGGGCTTCAGTCACCTAGGCCTCCTTTGACTTGGCTTTGAGCTCAGCCTGGAGCCCCTCAACAACGGTCTGCCTGGCCTTAGCCGCTTCCTCGGCCTTGGCACGCTCCCCTTCGGCGTCCTTCTCAGCCTTGGCCTTGGCCACCCTCTCTGCTTCAAGCTCTTCCCTCAGGGACCTCAGAAATCTTGCCGCCTTGGCCTGCTCGGTCTCATTCTTCTTCACTTGGCTCTCAAGCTCTTTCAACTTGAGGTCCACAACCTTATTCTGAATGGCCTCATAAGCAGTGATAGTGCAAAGCTACAACAAAAAATGAAAATTCAGTTATAAAAAGGAGACAAAGTTATAAAGAAGAAACGAGTTACGAGGAGACATACCTCAGCAGCAAGAAGGCCCTTCCTGTTAGCAATATTCTCCTTATTCGGCTGAGTCGCCACCATATGTTCGAGCAGGTCCTCGTCCATAGCCCGATGAACCACTGCTCGGCCTAGCCGGAGCTTGGGGCCAGTATGAGCAAGCACGTCCAATCCCCTCATGGTAGGGTGGAGTGCCAACTTTCTTACAACCTTCTCGGCATCAGGATAGATCATCACCGTACGGGCAGTAAGCTCTTGAGCAGGAGCAGCATCAGCAGCAGCCTTCTTCGAGGGAGGTTCCTCGGCCAAAGGACCAGTGCTTGGACGTTTCTCGCCTGAGGACCGTCTGACCAAGGCAGTCTCCTCGGCCATAGACTGACTGGCATTCCTCGCAGCCTCCTCGGCATCAGCAGTTGGTGTTTGGAGGCTAGGCCCCTCGTCAGTTGAAATTCTTGCTCATTACGAGCCTCCTCGTCCATGCCTCCTGACGGTTTTAGGGGCAATGTCGTTGCTTCCTTAGTAGAAAGGATCACTTGGCGACAAGTGGCATCCTCCTGCCTTTTGGAGATGGCCAAGGAGCGAGAAGCCAGCCTCTTATTCTTCAGCATAGCAAGGGGGTCAAGCTTTCTCTGAGACATTTCTTGTTCCTGCTCGGGCGTCAAATCTGCAAATATAGGAAGGGATCAATGAACACATATTACGAGGAAAGAAACAAAGATAAAAAACTTTACAAATATGAAATGGAAGAATTACAGCCGACGACTCCATCCACGGTTAGGCACTGGTCGTCATTGAGTCTGCAAAAGTCACAGTTGGCATGGAAGACCAACCCTGGATGTATCCTCCAATCTGGAAACATATTACCTCTGGTGATGGGAACAATGGGAACTACCTCGTCCAAGGGTCCAGGCATAATGCCGGCTTGGATATAATACCTAGAATCATTCTCTAGGGTGGACCAACATAAAGTGCCCACCTCGGCAAATTGATTCAATCTCTCTATCAGCTGGTCACTCCACTCAGCTCTCCATACTACTTTGGGCATGCCGGGCAGCTTAGAGGGAGAAGGGAACTCCCAACCCCGACGGCTTTCCACTCGAATAACATGGGTGTTCCACCCAGCCACCTTACTCGACATTGGAAAAATAAGTTTAGACCGGTTGGGATCACTCCTAATTACTATCAGCCTGGAGTCAGACTTATAGCTAACGGTAAAGATGATGAAAGGCTGTTTGACAAGGTTCAAAACCTAGACTACGACATAAAACAACAAAGCCGACGAGGAACCTCACAGCATTAGCCCCTAGCATAGCCAGGACAGCTTGCATATCCTCTAGGAATTCATTTATAAACGGATCTATGGGAAGACGAAGACCCTCTTGAAATTGTTTATAGAAAAAATTGACGTGATTCAAGCTATAGTAAAAGTCAGTTGCAGCCTCCTCGGTTTCAAAAGGGACCCAATGCGAATAACTTAGACTGTACTCGTCCCTCGACACCCCATACTTGGCATAAATTTCTTCTATCATAGGCTCCCCGGTCTTAATTGGACTTGGTCTAGGAGAATACGACCTACCTCGACTATTCCTCCCTCGGCCACTTCTTGAACCCTCTCCCTCGTCGAAAGCATCTACAATATTTAACGACGTCGAAGGACCTGTTTGACGGTCAACACCAATTCCTCGTCGCACCATGGCTACACAACGGAATGACAAAGGGTCAAATACTTGGCAAGGAAAAGGGAAGACGAGGATGAAGAAAAATATCCCTCCTCGTCATAACTAAGGCCAAGGAGGGAACCTTACCCATCAACGGCGGACGATCTGAAGGGACATATTGAAGATAGTGGAAGTTGATGTGATCGATTATATCAGAAAAGCCATGGAATACCACAACATTGGGAGATTTAGCATCTAGACGATCAATTCTCTTCCATCTTGGGTACCTTACATCGGTTCTAGGGCTTTGATATCTCGTCAAGATCTCCCCTATCTCTATCAGACTCACCATCAACCAAGGGTCGTTTGATCATTTGTAAATTCTAAAGTTTTTGATATGGTAACAGAAATTGACTAATAGGGAAGAAATTATACCTTTGATCGAAGTTTGGTGAAGGGTAAACGGATAAAATCAAGCAATTGAGCGAATCTGGGCAGCAAGATCAAGAACACAAAGGGCAGTTTTAAACCTTGCTCGATCATTACATCACTCCCCTTTAATTTGGTACGTGAAGATTTTAAATGCTGAACTTGCCAACTAAATATTTATTTTTGAGTTGCTCCAAGTGCCTTTGTGAACAAGTCGACAACTTGATCATTAGTCAATATCTTTCACGGAAGAATACCACGTCACTCAACACTTTTTTCGACACGTAGCTATCTATTTCAATATGCTTTTTCCTATCATGAAAACACTGGATTATTCTCAATGTGACATGTGCCCTGATTGTTGCAGTGTAAAGGTATTGCTTGCAACTGAAGTGCCTCAAGATCAAGCAATTTCCAATGTAACCAAATTATTTCGCTGATAGTGGGGGTCATGATTTGATTCAGCCGTCGAGCGAGACACAACAAACTACTTCTTGATTCGCATGAAATAGGTGCACCTTCCAGCGATATGAAATACCATGTATATGATCGACGTGTCATGCTCCCCAGTCAGTGTCGCAATATGCGTCAAGGCGTAATTCTCCTCGTGCAGCGAGAAACAGTCCTTGTCCAGTCGTGCCCTCCATTAATTGAAAAAATGTGCATAGCAACATTCAAGTATGTACGTCGTGGTGCTGATAGAAACCATCTTAACTTGTATAGGGCGAATTGAATATCTAGTCGCACGACTGTTAAATAAAGTAATTGTTATATCATTCAACGATACTGCAGTGCATCAACATCATAGTGCGTATTGAACTTCAAATTTTGTTCCATAGGGAAACCACTCACCCCCCTCTTAGTCCACTTTCTACAAGTATATATATATGATGTGTACTTGCATTGACTAATGACTATCTTTTCTGGTGACCGCGCGACACTTCTATGCCCATGAAATATTTTAAGGTTTCCAAATTTTTAATACTAAACAAATCATTTAAGTTCCTTTTTCACATATGCAATCTTAAAAGGGCCCTATAGGGCCCCTCAGACAAGATTTAAACCCAATGCATGATAGATCAGATTCAAAATATCATAAACCCCCTCGCTGGCAAAAGACTGAACTGCCCTGCTATCCAAAATTCCAGTCAAGTCGTATAATTGACATATAAGATCAGTTCGCATCTTATAATTAAAGTATAAGAGTTAATTTTTTCACTTTTTTTTTCACAAAAATAAAATAAAAATTTTAATATTTTATTAATGTTGACTCTCATATTCGGTTAAACAATAATTAGCTCTTGTAACTGACTTTTATATTGACTTATAAGACAATTGTTTTAAACAAAAAATCAAAATTTTCAATAATAACAACGAATTAATCTTATAATTTACACATTACAACTCTTATAGCTGAATTATAATACCAACTTGGCTCTTACAACTATTTTGTCTCTTATAATTGACTTATAAGACCTTTTTTTTTTTCAACAAAAAAAAATCAATAATAACAATGAATTAATCTCATAATTTATATATTACAACTCTTATGACTTAATTATAAGACCAAATCACCTCTTATAATTGACGTATAAGACCATTTTGCCTCTTATTGAAAAAACAAATCATAACAAAATTATAACGAAATAAAAAAAAATGTATCAGTTAAACTACACATTTCTCCTTTTTTTTCTTCTCTGCATTCGAACCAAGGTTCTAAAAAGTGCTAGGCGGATGCTAGACGGCGGAGCCGGACCTAGCGCCTAGGCGGGGACTAGTCGGGACCTAGGCGGGGCTTAGAACTAGGCGTTGGAGAGGGGCCTAGTGCCTAGGCGGGGCCTAGACACCCTTATGCGGGGTCTTTTAGAACACTTCGAAATTGACAGACTATCAATCGAATCAACTTCAATTTCAACACACACTAGATTTGATCACCAATTAAAAATTGAATCAGCAGTACGAAATTGACAGACTATCAATCGAATCAACTTCAATTTCAACACACACTAGATTTAGAAGAACACAACATTCAATTAAGGATACTTAAGTACATTACAGATCTGATGATCCTAAAGGACCTAGACTCTCTAATGCTCTGATACAAACCAACGGAAGTGGAAATTTGAACACAATTCAGGTAAATTTTTAGATCACTCCTTTTGAATTAGCCTTAGGCCCCGTTTGATATCACTTATCCGGAGATTAGTTACAAACTTAATGAAACATGACGAAACTAATATGCTTTCATCAAAATACAAAAGAGAGACGAAGAGTAGTGTAATCATGAATTATTGGTTCAGAATGGGTGTCTACAGAGCACCTCGGCGACAAGACTTATGGAAGAAGTCATGTCGTCGATAGAAAAGACATCATTCTGAACAAAGGGATGGTCGACTCCAAAACACTAAAAAGGCTGTTTTAGGTATTTTGAAAAGCATTTTTGAAAATCGAAGAGGGATTTTTTTTTCGAAAAGGTAAAATCATACTGAGGAATCAAAGACTTGACCCAAATCTGAAGATACCTGTTTGTTGATGAAGTTGTTGAAGTGCGCCGCCCGAGATTACCGACGTTGCCATTGTTGCCGAGGTCACGAACTTGGTTGTCGCTGCTGCCGTCGCAGACTTTGCTGATGTTGAGGTCACAGACTTGAAGTTTACTACCGTCACAGACTTTGAAGTTGTTGCTGAGGTCACGAAATTGAAGTTTGCTGTCGTCACAGACTTTGAAGTTGTTGTCGAGGTCACGGACTTGAAGTTTGCTGCCGTCACAGACTTTGCTGATGTTGCCGAGGTCACGGACTTGAAGTTTGCTGCCGTCACAGACTTTGAAGTTGTTGCCGAGGTCACGGACTTGAAGTTTTCGGTCGAGGTGGAGATTATGTCGGCTCCTGTAATGCAAGGATATATCCATGCGGATCTCGGATAGATCCGAAAGATTCTTACCTTTCTGTACCTGCTAGCACATAAAAATTCCAAATAGATTTTTCAGATTTTAATTGTTTAACTGGACTTACGTGGTGGTGCTCACGTCTGTTCGTGTAAATGGCCGGTTGGACATTTGGATAGTGAGTTTATGTATGAGTATATGGTATATAGAAATGTAGGGACATTTTTATGAATTTATATTTGAGATGGGTGAACTGTATGAGTGAACTTGTGTTTGACAAGTTGAGACCAAATCAGGTTTATGCAGAATCTGTTGCTAGTCAGCGAGGTTGTACTGTTTCTTCATTGTTGTGGAATTTCGATGAGTAACCTTGTGTGAACACATCTAGGCCTGTTGAGAATCTTCATTCTTACTTCTCCTTTGAATCGTGTCTCTAGGAGGCAAACAACTACAAATATGTCGACTATCGTAATGGCTTTATGTCCAATTGTTTTCAACAAAAAATCAAAATTTTCAATAATAACAACGAATTAATCTCATAACTTACACATTACAACTCTTATAGCTGAATTATAAGACCAATTTGAATTTTACAACTAATTTGTCTCTTATAATTGACTTATAATAAGACCTTTTTTTTTCAGCAAAAAAAATTAAAAATTTTAATAATAACAATGAATTAATCTCATAATTTATATATTAATTATAACTCTTATTGCTTAATTATAATAATTATAAGACAAAACCACCTCTTATAATTGACATATAATTTGCCTCTTATTGAAAAAACAAATCATAACAAAATTATAACGAAATTAAAAAAAAAATGTATCAGTTCAACTACACATTTCTCCTTTTTTTTCTTCTCTGCATTCGAACCCAAAATAGGTAGATCCTAATTTGGCAACACACAAATATTTGATCACCAATTAAAAATTGAATCAGCAGTACGAAATGACAGACTATCAATCGAATCATTCAATTTCAACACACACTGGATTCAGAAGAACACACCATTCAATTAAGGATACATAATTACATTACAGATCTGATGTAGACTCTCTAATGCTCTGATACAAACCAACGGAAGTGGAAATTTGAACACAATTCAGGTAAATTTTTAGATCACTCCTTTTGAATTAGCCTTAGGCCCCGTTTGATATCACTTATCCGGAGGTGTTTATGACTTATGACTTTTCATAAGTCATTTTTGTATTGTTTGATTTCCATTTTTGTAAAATAAGTCATAAGTCATGTACAAGTCAATTAAAGCACAAATTCCTTATAAGTCATAAGCAGTAGGGAAAGTCTTTGAGATCAAAAAAGCACTTGTGAACAAAAGTAAAATATTTACGATAAAATAATAATAATAATAAAATAAAATAATAATAATAATAATAATAATATAATAATAATAATAATAAAATAATAATAATAAAATAATAATAAATAATAATAAATAAAAAAATTAATAATAATAATAATAATAAAATAATAATAATAATAATAATAAAATAATAATAATAATAAAATAATAATAAAATAATAAAAAATAATAAAAAATAAAAAATAAATTAAAAAATAAAAAATAAATTAAAAAATTAAAAAAAATAAAAAAAAATAAAAAAAATAAAAAAATAAAAAATAAAATAAAATAATAATAATAATAATAATAATAATAATAAAAAAATAAAAAAGTAATAAAATAATAATAAAGACTAAAATAAAAAATTAATAATAATAATAATAAATAATAATAATAAAATAATAATAATAATAATAATAATAAAATAATAATAAATATAACAATAATAATAATAATAATAATAATAATAATAATAATTAATAATAATAATTAATAAAAAAATAAAAAATTAATAATAAATAAATAAATTAATAATAATAATAATAAATAATAATAATAATAATAAAAATAAAAATTAAAAATAAAAATTAAAATAAAAATAAAATAAAATATAATAATAATTAAAATATAATAATAATAAAATAAAAATAAAAACAATAAAATAATTATTATTATTATTATTATTATTATTATTATTATTATTATTATTATTATTATTATTATTATTATTATTATTATTATTATTATTATTATTTTAGTCTTTATAATTTCATTCAACACTTTTTCATCTTATTAATCAAACAATCATACTTACTTATGATAACTAATCAGCACTTCAAAAAAACTAAATCAAACAGCATCATTCACCAGCTCATCAGTCATAAGTCATCAGTCATAAGTAATAAGTCATCAGCACATATCAATAAGCTAAATCAAACGGGCCCTTAATGATTGATGAAATACTTCATTTCCCTCTGTTGCTGAAATTCATCTTCCGTAGTAACGAATTGAGAGCAAAGACCGAGACAGTTGAACCTCGTCCTTCCCCCCACCGAGTCTTACGAGCGGCGGCAGACTTCTCCCGAGCGAGTGAACAGGAATGGACTCGTCGGAGAAGATGATGCAAGGCGTGAACAGGAGCGGACTCGCCGGCAACTAATGGAATGGCTGGAGGAAAGGAATCCGGTGTACAATACTAATCTGAGAAGAAAGGAGGTGGTAGAGTTATGGTTAGGGTTTGGAGAGTATGAGAGATTGGTGGGAAATTATAATCCAGAAAAACTCTTTATCTATAGTATAAATGAGGGAGGGGTTTGCTACAGTGGTATGAACAGTTTCAAGCGGCGAAATTTCCATCTTGTCCTCATACATTTGTCCCTTTCTCATTTTGCCCTTTAAAAAAAAAAAATTTAAAAAAAAAAAATCACGTGGCCTTGAACACGAACATGTACTAGTTTATTTGATATTTACAAAAATGTTTTTTTTAAAGGAATAAAATCTAGGCGTTGCCCACGAGGATAACATCATCAACGTTAATGAGTGTCGCAGCGTAATATAGTAGGCGCAAACATTTTAAAATAGAGAGAATATAGCTAGAGATGCCCAACCGGGTTCGAACCGGGGGGCCGAATCGGAACCGGACCGGCTCAAAATCGGAGGAAAACCGGACCGGCTGAACCGTGAACCGGCTGAACCGGCGGTTTGCCGGTCCGATTAAGGTTCGTAAATTCAAAAACCGGTGAACCGCCGATTCAGGAACCGAAACCGGAACCGCCGGTTCACGAACCGGAACCGGTGAACTGCCAACGGCTAGTTGATCTGGTGCGTCAATTTCTTGATCCGACGGTCCCTGTTTAATGACCGTTAGATAATGGTCATTTTGACTGTTTAGTGACCAAAATGTAAAAAAAAAATATTTTCTTAACCGTTTTAGTCCCTAAAACGGCTTTTTTTTTTTTTTTTTCGGGTCCCTAAAACGGTTTTTTTTTTTTTTTTTTTTTGGTCCCTAAAACGTTTTTTTTTTCTTTTTCTCTCAAACCTATAAATACCCTCCCCCTCCCTTCATTTTTTTCACTACTCATTTTCTCAATCTCTCATTCTCTCCTCTCTCAATCTCTCAAATCTCTCTCTCATCTCAATCTCTCAAATCTCTCTCTCAATTAATCTCTATATTATCTCAAACTTGCAAAGTCTCAAACTCAAAGTCTCCATAATTCCATTTTTTCACATAATTTCATCTTTTCACAAAAAAAAAATGTCTTCATCTCGTGGCGATAAGGGAAAGAGTGTATCAACTACGCATCCATTTCCCCCGATGATTCCATTTGGGATAATCTTAATGTACAAGCACTACCACAAGAAATGCTTAATTTGAGCGATGACGAAGTTGATGCAACATTTTCAATGGGTGATCATGGTCATATCGAAGGGAGTAACACTCAAACCACTCAAACCCAAAGTGAAGCACGAGGGGGTGGTCAAACTCAAATCCGAGGTCGAGGTCGAGGAGGTCGAACCACGGGAAGGTCGGACATCATGACCGTGCACTTTTCAAAAGTGCCAATTGAAGGTACCAACCAATACACCGTTTCTTGCAACCATTGCACTCAAAAATTTAAGTTTACCCATGGAGGTGGTTATGGGACATTTAAAAAACACTTGACGTCAAGGCACCCCGACCAAGTTGGAGATGACCAAGATCAAACACAACTACAAGGATTTACGGGATCCTCACAAGGTACGTCTTCACAATTATTTAAATTTGATAATGCAACGTATAGAAGAGAAATGACAAAATATACTGCTGCTAAAGGATTACCCTTTAATTTTACTAATGATAGATTATGGTCTAATATGGCACAACTTTGTTTAAATCCCGCGGCTAAAGAAATTAATAAAAATACAAGTACTCGTGATACTAAAGCCCAATATCTACAAGGAAAATTAACTTTAATTAATACGTTTAAATATTTACCCCAAAAATTGTCAATATGTGCCGATATATGGAGTGACCATTGGCAAACTCATAGCTATATAGGAATTACATGTCATTGGGTTGATAGTAGTTGAAAATTACAAAAACGATTAATTGCATATAAATCTTTTGATAGTGTTCATAATGCTCAAAATATTTGTAGCAAAATTGCTAATGTTTTACAATAATTTGTATTAGTTCACAAAATTTTTTCAATTGAATTTGATAGTGCTGCTAATAATACTGCTAGTCTACCATCACTCATTGATATTTGTCAATCATCCATTGGGGGTAAATTTTTTCATGTTAGGTGCATATGTCATATTTTAAATTTGTGTGTGCAAGATGGTTTATCAACTTTAAAGGAACATGTAGCCCCAATTAAGGAAGTTCTTGCTTATATAATGAGAAATCATAGTGTAACAAAATTGTGGATTAGATTTTGTAAAATAAATAAGATCCCACCTAAAAGATTTTTCCTAGATGTTCCAAACCGATGAAATTCCACTTATAAAATGTTATCCGACTCTTATGATTTTCGTGAACTATTGTGTCAGTTTATTCAACAAATAGAGTATTCAACTATAATATTGCCCTCATCAATGGGATGTTTGTAATAATTTAAAGAAAATTTTGAAAGTTTTTAAAGATGCTACCGTACAATTATCTGGTTCTTACTATCCCACTTCACCGTTAGTTATAGAACACGCCGCTAAAATTAGTTATATATTTATGCATTTTAAAGATTGTCCAATTTTAGGTGAATGTATTAGCAAGATGAGAACAAAATGGCTTAAATATTTTTTGAACATTCCCCCATTGTTTTTAGTAGCTAAACTATTAGATCCTAGGATAAGAGAAGATGGTTTAGAACAAATACTTGATTATTATTATAAGAATATATTTCCCACCGACTTTGATTTGTTTTTAGATAGACCTATCCCAAAGCAAAAGACGTTGTAACTGAGACTAAAAATATTGTATATGCACTTTATAGAGAATATTATGATCTTTTTGGTAATATTGTTTATCCTAGTAGTGAAAATGTAGGTGGTAGTTCTCACGAAGATAGCGATCCCTTTAACTTTATAGATAATTTAATTAGTTCTAGAACTCAAAAACGTCAACGAGGTGGCTCCACTTATGTTGAACTTGAAAATTATTTAACCACTTCTTTTGAGCCTATAGAAGATTTTGATATTGCAAAGTAGTGGGCACGAAGGGCAAACAACTATCCTATTCTATCATTGATAGCAAAGGAGATCCTAGCCGCTCCTGCCTCTACCGTCGCCGTAGAAGAAGTATTTAGTGTAGGAGGAAATGTCTTGTCCGATCGAAGGTCAAGATTGTCTCCATATAATTTAGAATATCAAATGGTGCTCGGCGATTGGCATAGAGTCGAACTACGACTTCGAGATAAAAGAAGTAGTTCCGAGGAGAAGGAGACCTTTGATGAAGATACATCGGGGAGCGAAGCCGAATGAACTACGCCGTTCTTTAGACTTTAGATTAGGTTAATTGTAATTTTATAGATTAGATTTTAGATTAGATTTATTTTTATTTAATTGTAATAGTTAGGTTGAGGTAAAGGCTCCTAAATGTCCCCCCTTATTTATAAAAGGGTAAGGTTGGTTGTCCCCCTCATTTGTAATTTTATTTTAATTAATAAAATTTAAGGGTACCGTCCCTTTTTCTGTTATATACTTTCGTTTATTTTAAAAAAAGTTAAGTTTTTATATGACTTTTTACAAAAAATTAACTTTATTATAAAACTTAACAGAAATTGTTAAAAATTTAACTGTTTTTTTTTTGAAAAATCTGTACACTTGGGCGACCGCCCATATCATTCGGCCCTCTTGGGCGGCCGCCCAAACCAAGAATTATTTTTTTTTGAAAATCTGTACACTTGGGCGATCGCCCACATCACTTGGGCGACCGCCCATAAATTTTTTTTTTTTTTTTGAAATTGCCGGTTCAAAATCGGAATCGGAACAGTACGGCCGGTCCGATCCGGGAACCGAAACCGTTAATAAATCGGGCCGGTTTCGATTCAAAGGATGGCGGAACCGTGAACCGTCGGTTCGGAACCGGAACCGGCGGTTTGAACCGGATGGGAACCTCTAAATATAGCTCTCTTTATATCAATAAGGTGAAAATATTAAATCTAATTTATACTCCCCCATTCCCACTTCAAGGGTCCTATTTTTTTTTTTGGTCCGTCCCATTTCAAGAGTCTCTTCCATAAATGACGAGTTTTGAACAGTGTTTCGGACATTTATACCCTTATAATTTAAATATATTTATAAAAAAAATTATTCATTATACCCTTATAATGTTAACATATTTACAAAAAAATCAATCATTAACTACTATTCTCTTCCCCACATTTAACTTTTATATTCTCTCTCCTCTAATCTTTTATCCACTTACAAAAAAATCAATCATTAATTACTATTCCCTATCTCACATTTAACTTTTACATTCTCTCTCCTTTAATCTTCTGTCCATTTACAATTCTTTATTCATTTTTTAAAAAATTCTTAAGAAGTGTGAAATTCAACCCCAAAACCCTTGATCTGGGACGGTGGGACGGAGGGAGTATAATATAGTGTTTTTTAGTCCATCCTTTTTTAAGCCATCTAGTCATTTTATAATAGAAAATTTCAGGATTCTAGTAACTATTTAAATAAAGAGTCACCTCATTCACTAAAAAATAATAACAAGGAAAAATAATTATGTGCTAATAAGATTTTTGTTCATGAAGTGCTTCAAAAATATTATTTAGTACTCATTCGTTTGCAAAATAATTTACAAACTAGTAAAACGATCATTTTAAAACATTGACAAATCAAATGTTACATTTTTTTTTAAGAAAGAGAGAGTATTAAGTATCAAATAATGTTGAACTTATATTTGTTTATCTACAACTTGAGTTTATTATATTTAGTTATTAGACATTTTACAAATATATAAATATTAGCAATAATGGTGGATGATAAGAAAATTTGCACACTTGTTATCCAAGTAATTGCAAATATTTAATGAATATCAAAAGGCATGCATGATTTTCAAGTAATTTTCATATTATCAATAAAAATACAAATTTCCATTGAATATATGTAAACATATATATTTAAATTATAAAGTTTAGTTTGTCTTTCTTTTATACATTAAATATTATTTATTAGTTTGAATAATATCATTATCATTAGAAAAAAGAATTGGTCCCCTCGAAGAAAATTCCTAAATTCGCCACTAATATATCAATATATGTCTGAATGACTTTTCATATTTATATCCGTGAAAAATAATTAACTAGCACAATAACTCTCCATTTTATAAAATGTTTTTATTTGACTATTCAAATATTTTAGTGTTAATTTTTTTTTCATTTCAATATTACCCTTAATGAAATTAAGAAAACGCTTATAGAAAACGACAATTCAAATATTCTACGGAAAATGTTTCATACGTTCTGAAAAAGTATTATAATGTCCCATGAATTCATTCTCATGTTGTATTATTCTGTAACATACTGCATTACATGAGATATTGCATAGCTTAATATTATAGTGCATGAATGGTAACAGAAGGAGATCAGCTTTTGGCAACGACCGACGGTGGTGGTGGCAGACAACAATATTATTGATGATGTTGTATCATAACTTTTAATTACTGCATATTGAATGTAGTATAATATATTACTGTATAAGAACTTGTAATAATGCATTTAATTTAATGAGAAATTTGAGAGTAAGTAATTTGTTTTAAAATGAACTTATTAGTCAAATTCCCAATATTTTAAGGACAGAGTTTAGGGACTAATTAAAATGTTCAGGGACTAATTACAAAAATGTTCAAATGTATTGGACGGAAATGTTATTTGTTCATAAATTTGGCTAAATGCGGTATGAATTTTATCGCCTGAGACCGACGACCTTAAATAGACGGTGGTTGTAGCGACGAAGGTTTAATTTCTAGGGTTTTACCGTCGTTTGTAGTGGTCTTCGAAGATGAAATGCTAGTTCCCCTTTCCGATTTTGTTCCGGAAGTACCTCATGCAATGGCAGGTACTGTATCTATCTTCCCTGTTTTTGTCGATTTTGTTATGAAACAGAGTATGAATTTGACAGGATTGGGTAGGAGAAATGGGATTAAGAAGAAGAATACAGATAGATAGAAATTGAGAGAGTGAGAGGGAGAGAGAGAAAGAGAGAGAGAGACTTGGAAGAGAGAGAATTTAGAGAGAGAAAAGGAATAATTGTTGATAATTTTCGTAATCCATTAACAACAAACACGTTGAGCTCAAATACACGCCTGCACATGGCCAAACACGCCAAAAATGGCAAACCAGGTAAAACGACGTCGCAATAAGCAACAACCTTATAACAACCCTTGACACCTAACGACAGCGTTTCATACTAATAGAAAACGCACACACCAAACATACGCTAAAACCATACTACTAATTATCCGTTATTAACTAACACTTATTTAATTAAACGACGTCGACTCCATCTAATTCAAAAACAACGGTCATCCCCAAATATTACGAACCCTAATTCGTAACATTCCCTTCCTCTTCAAATAATCCTTGTCTCAAGGATTAAATTGTGGAAAATTTGCTGAGATTACTGGCCAGTCCTCCCACGTAGCGTCCTCCCAGCCGCATCGGACCACCGAATCAAGACTCGCGCCGCTGGCTTGTTCCCCTGCTTTACCAACCTCCTATCCAAAATCGCTATTGGTTCAACCAGGAACTGACCATCTTCACCTGCAAATGGTAAGCTAGGATTTGGAATGACATGATCACCAACCCTTGGCTTCAAAAGGGAAACATGGAAAACTCATGGATCTTTGAATTGCTAGGAAGGTCCAAATTTTATAAGCAACATTTCCCACCTTGGCAATGATCCGAAAGTGGTCCAAAACTTTGGGGCCAACTTCAAATTCCTCCTTATGGCTACCGAAGCTTGTCTCGTATGGCCGCAATCGAAGGTACACCCAATCCCCCACTAAACACTCTCTCGCCCTTTTTTGTCTGCGAACATCTTCATCCTATGCTGAGCTTCCAATAGAGTCTCCCTTAATCCCTTAATCTGCTTATCCCTCTCCTTTAAAAACTCAGTCACAGCCTCTACTTTAGTGTATTGCTCATGATTGAACAATGTTTGGGGAGGGGGATAGCCAATACAGCTTCAAATGGGTCATCTTCATACTGTGTGATAGTTTGTATTATACCACCATTCCGCAAGTGTCAACCACTGAGACCACTGCTTGGGTTTAGCACTAGTTACAGCCCTCAAATACTGTTCAAGGCACCTGTTTACCCTCTCGTCCGTCCATCGGCTTTGGGGTGGTAAGCAAGTGCTTAAGTTGAGGCGGGTTCCCGTGAGAGTGAAAAGGCTTTCGCGTAATCGGCTTAAAAACTTTATCTCTGTCTGAGGTAATAGACACAGGCAACCCATGGTATTTGTAGACATTGTCTATGAAAACTTTGGCAATGGTATAGGCTGTATATGGGTGTTTTAGGGGTACAAAGTGGGCATACTTAGTCAACCTATCAATGATCACAAAAATTGAGTCCCACTGTTGAGAGTTTGGGAGTCCCTCAATAAAATCCATTGCAATATCAGCCCATGGTTGAGTAGGAATTGGTAGAGGTTGCAGAAGACCCGGGATGGATGTTCTCGCTTTTGGTTTGTTGGCAACTTCACAGGTGCTATTTTATTTTGAATGTCCTTCCTCATACTTGGCCAGTAAAAATATTGTGAAACTCTCTTATAGGTGCCCTGTATCCCCGAGTGTCCCCCTAAGGGTGAGTGGTGCAATTCCTGAATTATCTTGTCCCTCAAATTCCCTTTGCTGCCAACCCATAACTTCCCCTTGTACCTCAACAATCCATTAAGGCAGGAGTAGTCAACAAAATCACTAGCATTGATGATAATACCTTCCATGATCTTCTTTATTTCTTCATCTCCATCCATGCTAGCCAATAGTTCCTCCACCCATGCAGGTTGCAACACAGTCATGGCCATGCATCCCACCCTACTTAGACCTTCCTGTTCTGTCCCAGTTTCTTTAGGATCTTCATACATCCTTGACAGTGCATCTGCTACCTTGTTTTCAACCCCCTTTTTGTAAGTAATTGTGTAGTCATAGCCCAACAATTTTGAGATCCACTTTTGTTGCAACACAGTGGTAATCTTCTGATCAATTAAGTGCTTTAGGCTCTCATGGTCTGTCCTAATGTGGAAATGGTGTCCACAAAGGTAGTGCCTCCATTTTTCGACTGCAAAAATAATGGCCATAAATTCCTTCTCATAAGTGGACATACCCAAGTGTTTAGGTCCTAAAGCTTTACTAAGAAAAGCAATAGGCCTGTTTTGTTGCATGAGAACAGCACCAATTCCATTATAACATGCGTCAGTTTCCAACACGAAGGCTTGTGCAAAATCTGGCATAGATAGCACTGGAGCAGTCACCATTGCTCTCTTCAATGCTCGAAAAGCCTTATCTGCATCTTCATCCCAACTGAAGGCATTCTTTTGCAATAATCTCGTTAGTGGCTTGCTTATAACCCCATAATGTCTAATGAATCTCCTGTAATACCCCGTCAGTCCCAAGAACCCTCTCAAACTTCTGACATTTGTTGGGGTAGGCCAATTCTCCATACTTTCCACCTTGGCAGGGTCAGTCGCAACACCTTGGCCAGTCACAATATGACCCAAATACTCAACTTTCAATTGCCCAAAAGTACATTTACTCTTCTTCACAAACAACTGGTGTTCCCTTAACCTTTCCAAGGTTAATTTCACGTGCTCTAAATGGGAATCCAATGTGGGGCTATATACGAGAATGTCATCAAAGAAAACTAACAAGAATTTCCTTAGATAATCCTTGAAAATTGTGTTCATGAGGGCTTGAAATGTTGCAGGAGCATTAGTGAGTCCAAATGGCATAACTTTAAACTCATAATGTCCACTATGAGTCCTAAATGCAGTTTTAGGGATATCCTCATCTCTCACCCTAATCTGATGGTACCCTGACCTTAAATCCAACTTGGTGTAGTACTTGGACCCATGCAATTCATCTAGCAACTCATCAATGATTGGGATAGGAAATTTATCCTTAATAGTTAACTGATTTAGCTCCCTATAATCAATACACATTCTCCAACTCCCATCCTTCTTCTTTACCAACAAAACTGGGGAAGCAAATGGACTGCAACTTGGTTGGATGACTCCCTGAGCTAGCAATTCAGCCACTATCTTCTCTATCTCTGACTTTTGAAAATAAGGGCATCTATAGGGTCTTTTATTGACTGGCTGACTTCCAGGTTTTAGAGGAATTCCATGATCACAATCCCTTTTTGGAGGTAGCCCTTCAGGTTCCATAAAGAGATCTTTGTAGCTCTTCAACACCTCACACAATTCAGGAGGAATGTCTTCTTCTTTTTGTTCCACACTCATAGAGTAGAGTTGGACCACAGCTCCACACACATTGGGACTAATGTTCTTACCCA
The DNA here is from genome assembly GCA_022495995.1 of Adenophora triphylla var. japonica. Lineage (NCBI taxonomy): Eukaryota > Viridiplantae > Streptophyta > Magnoliopsida > Asterales > Campanulaceae > Adenophora > Adenophora triphylla. The sequence goes on from JAFEMH010005414.1 coordinate 51,386, forward strand.
CAGACTTAGCACTCATCAGTCTTAGAGTAACTACTTCTTCTTCACCCTGTAACAACTTCCAATTCCCTCCCTGAAAGAACCCCATTGTCAACTTATCAAAATCGAAAGTGACAGGGCCTAAAGTCTTAAGCCATTGTATGCCTAACACAGCATCACATCCCCCCAAATTGATCACCTTCATATCAGTTGAGAACTTAGTGTTTTGTATCTCCCATTCAAATCCCTTGCATCTTCCATTGCTACCAATTTTGCTTCCATCAGCCACTGTAACTGGAACTTCATCAGTTGATTCAATTACACAACCCAATCTTACGGCAAATTCTCATCTATGAAGTTGTGGGTACTACCACTATCTACCAACACTGTGAAAAATTTCTTCCCCAACTGTCCCACAAATTTTAAGGTCTGCAATCCTTTGCTACCAGACAAGGCATGAAGAGATATGCCTAAATCCTCTTCCTGTGTCACTTCTCCTTCATTCCAGTCCTCAGGAGAGTCATGCCACACCTCCTCATCCTCATTTTCATCTACCTTGAGCATAAAAATCTGTCTGTGCTTACACTTGTGCCCTTGTCTGTACACCTCATCACAATTATAGCATAGTCCCTTATCCCTCCTAGCTTGCATTTCAGCAGAAGTGAGATGTTTAATTGGGTATGGTGGTTTTGGATTAGATACTTCAGGTTTGAGTACTTGGTTTGAGGGGTTGGTTTTGGTCATAGGGGGTTTGCTTGGTCCAGGTGAGAATGTGGCTTTTGGGGTGAAAATTGGGTTTGAATTGGTTCTTGGAACAGTGGAGTTAGGTGTATAGGATGGGTTATTTTTGTTAGGGTAGTATTTGTGCTTCTTATCATATACTTCTGAGTGAGATTCCTCCAGCCTTGCAATGCTTATGGTTTGGTTGAGTGTTGTTGGAAATTGGGATTGTACCCTGTACCTGATTTCCTCCTTCAATCCTCCAATGAACTTCTTAACATAGAACCTCTCAGTCAGGGCTGGATTTTCAGCTCTCATTATGGCCCTAATCTCCTCAAACTTGTCCTGATAATCACCCACCGAGCCCATTTGTTTCAAATCACAAAACTCTCCTTCAATGTTCTCATAAGCTTGAGTTCCAAACCTGACCGCCACCACATGAGTGAATTCCTCCCAACTTAATCTATCAATTTCTTCATTATAATTTTGATACCAATATTCAGCACTACCCTCAAAATGCATCGTAGCCAATTCCACCCTATCATATTGAGGAACAGCCCTGTACTTAAAAAACTTAAAGCATTTCCTAATCCACCCTCTATGATCAATTCCCGAAAACTTAGGAAATTCCAATTTGAGGTGCTTCTTATAAGTGTCATTCAACCCCTTATCAGATTCAGTGGAGTGTTTGTACCTTTGGGTTTGCGGTTGTTCAGCCTGATCTGTATCATCCTCCAAATCAACGTGTTGGATGTTCTTCCTCCTTTGTGAATCAGCTTGTAAGTTGTTGGTGTTTGGAGGAGCTCCCAATATCGAACCTGAGCTGTTAGGAATAGAGGGCTGTCCTCCTTCATCAATTCCTTTGCCATTCAAGGACCTTTGTAGCTGCAAAAACATACCCCTAACTTCATCAAAACCCTTGTCCATGGTTGCTTTCACGTCAGCTATGTTTCCATTAAGAATCTGCTCAGTTCGATCTTGTTTCTCAGCTAGCTCACGAATCTTTTCCTCACAAGTACGTAAGTTGTTCTCCACTGTCTGTAATCTAGTTTCCACCATGATTGCTCGATTTCCCGGAATTGAGAAAGCTCTGATACCAATTTGTTATGAAACAGAGTATGAATTTGACAGGATTGGGTAGGAGAAATGGGATTAAGAAGAAGAATACAGATAGATAGAAATTGAGAGAGTGAGAGGGAGAGAGAGAAAGAGAGAGAGAGACTTGGAAGAGAGAGAATTTAGAGAGAGAAAAGGAATAATTGTTGATAATTTTCGTAATCCATTAACAACAAACACGTTGAGCTCAAATACACGCCTGCACATGGCCAAACACGCCAAAAATGGCAAACCAGGTAAAACGACGTCGCAATAAGCAACAACCTTATAACAACCCTTGACACCTAACGACAGCGTTTCTACTAATAGAAAACGCACACACCAAACATACGCTAAAACCATACTACTAATTATCCGTTATTAACTAACACTTATTTAATTAAACGACGTCGACTCCATCTAATTCAAAAACAACGGTCATCCCCAAATATTACGAACCCTAATTCGTAACAGATTTCTGTATTTTTTTTTCTTATCTAATTCTTTTTTTTAAAAACACAATTCCCTGACTAACAATCCTTGAAAAAAAGTATTTTGCAAAAATGACCAAGTTCCATGAAACTTGCTCTACTTTTTTAGGATAAACTCACTAGCGAATTTCACCGAACCTGGTCATTTATTCAAATACTTTTCAAGGGTTGTTATTTAGGGAATACTTTTTAAAAAAGGAATAAACTGAGAAAAAAATCCGAATTATGTTGAATTTAAGGCGTTTGGATGTATATTTGGTGTGTTTTGTGCATATATGCATGTAAGCAATTCACTGTTTGAGTGAACTGTTTGGTTCTGATTGTTTAATTTTCCTGGGTCTTTTGATTTGTGGGCGGAAAATGGTGGTTGATTGCACCAGCAGAACCGGCTAATACAGTAGATGCTCAACCTGTTGGTGATTGGCCGTCAGTGCGCTTCATGTGGAAAATTGAGAATTTTTCTAAGTTGAATGCAAAAAAGTTGTATTCTGAAGTTTTCTATGCTGGAGGATATAAATGGTATTTGATCTCTGACTTTCTCTCTTATGATCTACAAGTTTTGCATGTACTCCCTCCGTCCCATTTCAAATTGGACATTTTAAAGTTGACACACTAATTAAAGGAAAATGCATAATATTAAGGTGTTGTGAGTATGTAAAGTGGGATAGTGGTTTTTAGTGGGTTAAATAATAATAGGGGTAGTTGTTGTCACTATGACAAGTGGTGCCATTGACTACAAAATACAAAAAGAATTTTCTATTTTGGACTTGTCTGATTTTAAGTGAGATGCCAAAATGGGAGTTTGTCTAATTTGAAATGGGACAGAGGGAGTACTCTTTAAGTCGAACTAGGCTAGACATGTTGTGATTGATGTCTAAGATTCTTTTTGCACGGTTGGCGTTTGACAGGCGAGTTCTCATATTTCCCAAAGGGAACAATAATGATCATTTGTCAATGTTTCTGGACGCTGCCGATTCTTCAGCGCTGCCGTATGGCTGGACTATAGATGCTAAGTTCAGCTTAACTGTGTTCGGTCTAAACAATACAAAGCAAAGGGGTAATGAGCTCTTTAATACTGTTTTTATTTGAAGTACTGGATAGGAGTTATCTTTCCATTTCTTGTCAATTCTTGGACTAAAAATATTACTACCTTCGTTCAAAATAAATGTGTTGTGTTTTAACTTTCTTGATCAACTTGATTGAAGTTTGTCCATTTCTTAATGGAATTTTAATGATTTTTATGAAATTTTAGACATTCATATCTACCCACCATTAAAAACATTTTCAACCACAATTTTTACAATTTCATGGATATCGTTAAAATTTCATTATTTCTTTATCAAAGTTCAATAAAATTGAAAACAAAAGTCAAATTATGACATTTATTTGGGACGGAATGAGTATCAGATATAATGAAGATTAAAGAGGCAAGAAAACTCTATTGTGACCTTTGCGAGAATTTTAACCACATTCTTGCTGCCAACTTCCTTTTTGAAATATCGTCTGCGAATCGTTCATTTCAGTTTGTTAAATGTGTCTAATATGTTTTGAGATGCTTTTGCTACATATCGCTTTATTATAAACTGCATGAAAAATGGCGCCCTTCTTTCTGTGGACGTATGTTTTTTACTTTTGTTTTATCTTTTCAATCTTAATTAATGGTATCAAACCAAAATATGACAGATACTAGAATGAATCGCCTATTTTTTTGTGTTATAGTTTCTGCTCTAATAGTGCATATGTCGTGGGGAGAAAGTTTCTAATCTTTGCCCCCCTTTCGATGGAAACACTCATTATTGGTGGAGGGTGGAACAAGATGTCCAATCAGATGCATGCTAATTATGGTATACATCAAGGGATAGTTTAGAGAATATCAGTCAACCCACATAAAAACATTTCAAACCTTTTAATTTTTGAGTGCAATATCTAGATTATAGAACCTACATTTTTCATATGATTATGTGTTTGAGGATTAAAATAGATATTTGTGATTTACTGCCAACCTGGTCAAAATTCTTAATTTCGAGTTCATCTACCACGAGTTCTTCTAGGGAGAGACCAGATAAAAATGCAGTTCATATATTTAGAGCTGAAGTTTCAAAAGGATTACCTTCTTCTTGCTGTCAAAGAAACTTCTTCCCCCCTTTTTTAAAATTAAAATGGTGAAGAACCTGCCGGTGCATTATGTGCACAGAAGGAGTATTTTTTTAAGAGGTTTTTTGGTGAGGATAAGCGTCTCATTGAAGAGTATATGGTGGTTAGGGATGAGACGAGGATGTCTCACTTTCATTATGCTGTTGGGGTTAGAAGCGTAAAGAGCATTTGACTACTTTGCAAATTTTAGAGTCTGTTTTGGGCATGAAGATCCATCAAAGTGTTGTTACGGGGATTACTATGGATAGCTAGGTCCAACCGTCCAAGTGAGTATACCTCGCTTAGTGTTCAGTGGGTGTGGTTGGGGGATGAGGCCTGGCTCACTTGATATCTATTTGGTCATGGAGAAAGTGTAAGATTCAGATGGCTCAAAAATTTCTTATTTTCTTTGGTAGGTATACCTCGCTTAAACTAATTGATTAGTGTAATATCCTTATCAATGATTTGACTCTATTTAAGCTCACTGTGGGTGTTGCCTTGAGGTTGGACGGGATTATGAAATGTTTCCTTTTGAGCGTAACGGATGAAGAGAGCAATGATCACTTGGTGGCCTGGGTTGATTTGTCCAAGTCGAGGAAGAAACAAGCAATCTCTCTCTTACCAGTGAGTGGCTTTGGTGATTTTCCTTTTAGTTTCACTCCCTATGGCATAAAGTTAGTAGGAACAAATTTGATAGCTGGAGGAACAAATGGGATACTGGGATTGGCCTCTATCTCACATATGCAAGTTTTTTGAATGTTCATTGGAGCTAGACAAGAAACCCCAAGATATTTGTGTGATGTGTTGCAGGCATAATGAGACACATGAGTATCTCCTTCTCCACTGCTTGACATAAAATTTGTGGTTTTTTTTTTATTTGATATTCCTAGTGAGGTTAGGTTAGCCCTGGTTTAATTTAGGCTCTTGTCATGGTTAAATATATGGGTTTTGGGTCAGTAAGGTTGCAGTCTTGCGACAATGTTCCTTGTTTAGTTCGTTATACTTGAAAGATGGCAAAGTAGTTGTAGTCGGGGATCTACTGATAGAAAATGCCTCACATATGAGGTAGACTAATGAGTAGCGACTATGAGGGCATTAACATCAGCCGCAATGGTGTAACCAAAAACTGACACTACGTGGTTGAAGAATATAAATATATATATATATATATATATATATATATATATATATTATTTCAGAACTGGAAAATCTTGCTTTGGATGATTTAGAATGCCAAATAACAGTTGATGTAGCTGAATGCAATTACTTTTCTAATGTATGCTTTATGAAAGTAAAGGCTTTCAGGGTTGTTTTAAATCCTATGAATAGCACCCTTTTCACTCATTTTGTGGGCTAGATGTTAGGACTTGGTGGAAGAGATTGCAAGTCCATTTAAGATACCACGCCTGTTCCAAAATGAATGTCCAAAAAAAATTCAGATTTGCTCTTGATCAAGAGCAAATCTGATTTTTTTTGGACATTCATTTTTTTTTTTGTTTTGAGGGGGTAGTAGTATTTTTGTAAAGCAATTTGCATAAGAGATGTAGTAACTACTTTGGCAATTGACAGTCTTCTTTCGAACAAGTTTTTCAAGAGCAAATCTGAATTTTTTTGGACATTCATTTTGGGACGGAGGTAGTAGCATTTTCGTAAAGAAATTTGCATAAGAGATGTAGTAACTACTTTGGCATTTGACAGTCTTCTTTTGAAAAGTTTTTGCCCCATGCCAACTTGTAAAGTACTTCTTGTGTCTCAAACAGAAAGTCGCACGTACCCCTTTTGGTCTAAAAAAGAGTTTGGTTTCTGAATAAGAAAACAATCTAAGTGCAATTTCATTTAGATACTAGCAAGTAAAGCCACGTTCTTAAAAAGTGTGTCATGTACATCCTGACCCTTTTTTTTGGGGGGGGGGGGTCAGAATATTCTTTGTCTAACTAAAAAGTAAAAGATCGCATTTTCTACCTCTAAATTGCTTTGAATCATACTCTAGTACTGCAATGATCAAAAAGGACCGTACATTTAAAGTAATGTCTACACAAATGTTCAAAACCTATAATACCCCCCGAGTTTCAGATCTTGATCTGAAGTTGTGTTCTAAAGACTCAATATTTTGCTGATAATGGTGCTATTTTTCCTCCTGTAGACACACAACACCAATTCAACGCAAAAGAAAGTGATTGGGGATTCACTTCATTCATGCCCCTTAGTGAACTAAATGACCCTCTTAGAAGTTATCTTCGCAAGGATACATGCGTAGTTGAAGCTGATGTTGCCGTGCGCACGCACATCAATAACTGTTCACATGACTTGAAAAAGGTAATTCGTTTTGTTTGACTTAAACATTAAGGTGCTACTTCTCGATGATACATGCATAGTTTAAGTCTTAAGATGTATGTTGAAACTAAGCTCGTGATGTTGGTTCATAGGTTCATTTTCGTTCACTGGAAAAGCCAAAGGAGGACGAGTTCTGTCTAGAGTTGTGAGTTTTTTGAAGACATAAATATTGTGGTTGTTGAATTAATCCATCTGATTTAGCTCATAGTATATTTCATCTAATTGTGTTTTGTTGTGATTGTTTAGGTCAAAATTTCACAACTATGATTATGTTGTACAAAAAGTTAGCCAGCATCTAGGTTTGGATGATCCATCTAAAATCAGACTTACCTCTCATAACTGCTACTCTCAGCTACCTAAACCTCAGCCAATCAAGTATCGAGGAGGGGAACGTCTATCAGACATGCTGGTGCACTATAATCAGGTTATTCAAAGCAAGCCATTTCATCTTAAGTTTTCTTGTCAACGGACCCTTCTTGCTTATTGGTGATTGAAAATGTGAAAAGTTTACGTTTCCTGTTTCCTTATGGATAGACTTCAGATATTTTGTATTATGAAGCGTTGGATATTCCTCTGCAAGAAATGCAAAGTCTGAAAACCTTGAAAATTGCTTTCCACCATGCTACAGAAGAAGTAAGTTCTTAGATGACAAATTCATTTTTTAATTGGTATCTTCTTTCACTAACTACTCTTGTTTAACTTCCAGGTAATAATTCATACTATTAGATTGTCAAAGCGAAGCACGGTGGGGGATGTTATTAGTGACCTTAAGAAAAAGGTATGCCTCACAGATTTTCGGGGAATGCACCTGTTACTCCATTTGATTATTTTGTTCCTTCAAATATCTCTGCTAAAACTTCTCGTCTTGGAATTCTGCATTTGCTTGAGAACCTATGTGTTGTTTTTACTTCTCAGTGATTAACTAATTATCCCTGCAACCATTTTTTGGATCAGGTTGAATTATCTCACCCAAATGCAGAGGTTAGACTGCTAGAGATTTTCCATCACAAAATTTACAAGGTATGGAGTGTGTTCAACTCTCTCCTTATTTTATTTTTTCTTAGGAGGAAACTTGGTAAAGAATTTATTGAAAGCAATGCTGCTTGAATCTTTTGTGGTGAATCTTTAATGATATGCAAGTTTGTCAAAATACCATAAAACTTGGCGAGTCTACTCTTCAGAGAAATCTTCAAAAAAAAAGTGTTTCTTTTTGAAATTGCTTTATAGGTATACTGACATACATGGGTAAGCATTGTTCTTGCTGCATCTTTGTATTTTATAGGTTGTTAAAATTATAATGTCCTTTAAGGTTAAACGTTCCATGTCATGCACTTACCTAACATAGAATAGAGAACAAATTCAAGATCTATCTAATTTGAGCTACGAATATCAATTTATGCGGAAATTCCAATAGATCTCATCTGGTACTATGATTTGAATGAATAAACAATGAAATCGCCCTAACCTTAGCAAAAGCACTTGATTTCGCCCTTCCTTGATCAACGACTTTCAAGCTCTCTTCTATAGGAAGGAATAACTATCGATGTAGGATCTCGTTCAAGTAAAGTAGAATATCGACTTTCTTGGCACTTTATCAAACTAGAGTAAGGTAGTGAAGTCAAATATGCATTAGAGATTCGAATATGCAAGAAAGCCAATAGGCGCTCGTGATCTTCCTTGATTTCATGAATGAGTAAATACTATACATGCGATGCAACAGGCTGTCTTTAAAGGCGTAGGTGTCGTTTCATTTTAATGTAGTTGGTGCTTTTCCATTTAATTGCATACAAAGGTAGAATTTTGTACAGAGTTATAGGCTGTGATGATTGGACTCGCCATTTTAGGGCGCGTACCAGTGTCAACACGACACGGATACGGATACGGGATATGTGTCGGACGTGGCTAGGAGAAAGCGGTCTCGACTTGGTGTTGTAGATATGAGATGGTCGCCGACGCTTGAACACCACACAAATTGGCTCGATTGTTGAGATTGTCGAGGTTGCCGTTGTTGATAGGTGAAGGTGGTTGGAGTCGTCGGTCGGTGAAAGGACGCTGGGTCGTCGATTGGTGAAGGAAGATGCTTGAAGATCGCAAGATAGAGAGAAAGTGAAGAGGCCTCCATGGGAACACAGAGGAGAGAGAAAGCGAAACGTAAAGAGAGAAACCCGAAGGGGCGGGAGGAGAGAGAAAGACAAACACAAAGGGTTTCCTTGGGTTGGGACTTGAGAAGTGGGATACAACTGTTAAAGGCTATCAAAATTTTTGACTTTGCCCAATATTTTTAATACTAGCATATTTAATACGGAGTAATAGCAAACTAAAAATTGACTTTTTTGTTGTTGGTGGCATTGTAATTATTATACTTCCTGTCCCATAAAACATTCCATAAAGAATGTTACATTTTTTTAGTAGGTGTATTTACTTTTTTTAAATATGAAATCTATTAATTTTATCATATTTTGTTATATGCCGAGTGACCGAGTCCAAACTTGACATTCGGATCCTTCTAATCCGTGTCCCCGAATCTTTAATTTTGAGATTTGATGTATCCGACACTCGGATCCGTACCCGTGCCGGACATATACCCGAGTCCGAGCATCATAGGTTATAGGTGTGTTCTCTTTGCTGATTCTATCTTTTATTTAGCATTCTTTAAAAATCCCAGGGGGCTTAGAAAGATTGAAAATGCATGGCTTCAAGATCTTGGCTTCACTTACTGCCAAATAAATATCAAGTGCAATTTTGTTATGAAGCTATTATCAAGTTAGTTAGTGCCATGCTAACAAACACTTCTATGTCTGGTTTATGTCAGCTTCGGGTGCCCCCCCCCCCCCCCCATCTTTTAACTTATTTTTGAATGCTGTTTATACATCTACAGATATTTGGTCTTGGTGAAAATATCGAGAATGTTAATGAACAATACTGGACATTACGTGCAGAGGAGGTATGTGTTGGCATTTCTAGGCACCATATGTAGTAGGCTTGTGGACAAGTCTTTGGATTTTTTCTACATCAAAGAGCTACTTTGTGTGCTTGATGTTTGCGTGGATTTCTCCTGTCAGATTACTTGTGTGAGGCTAGTGTTGCAACTGACATGTTCTCATAACAGATTCCAGAAGAGGAGAAAGAAATTGGTCCCCAGGATCTCCTGATACATGTTTATCATTTTATGAAGGACCCGGCTCAGAATCAGGTGATAATTGGTTGAAATACCTCTCTCTCTCTCTCTCTCTCTCTCTCTCTCTCTCTCTCCCTCCTTTTTCTTTCATTATTCAACGTTTTTTTTTTTTTGCCTGAGATGTCTGAGTATTCTGTTTATGTCTTGTAAGTTATATTTAGCACAGTACCTTGCTTGATATGCATTGTGGTTGGCATTCACAGCAGGTTCAGAATTTTGGGGAACCATTTTTCTTGGTCATCCATGAAGGTGAGATGTTAGCGGAAGTTAAGGTACGCGTGCAGAAGAAATTAAAGGTTCCAGATGAGGAGTTCTCAAAGGTAATTTCTTTTCCTACCTTTACAATATTTCTGCTCTTGGCAATTTATCGGAGCATTTGGAGTGCACACGTTTTAGTAATTTTCAAATTATGCTTTTACTAATTTCTGATTATTTTACAGTGGAAATTCGTATGTTTGTCTATGGGTCAGCCAGAGTACCTCCAAGACACTGATATTATGTCCACCCATTTTCAGGTTTGCCTCCCTCTCTCTCTCTCTCTTTATCCAGTCACCTGCACATGCAAATGCAAATGTAAACGAAAAACGCAAATGCATTCTCTCATAAACTGATCTGTTTTGGTGAAGTTAGAATATTTTATTTCTATGTATATTTCTCATTTTGAACTTTTGTCTTCTCGTTTTTTTGTTTTTTTGTTTTTAGAGGAAAGACATGCATGGTGCTTGGGAGCAATACCTTGGGCTCGAACATTCTGATAACCCTCCAAAAATATCACATTCAGCTAAGTTTATAGAAGCTAGTGCGGAAGTAGAAGTTAGCAACACTGAGATGGCATTGGAGCACGGAGCCCAGTTAATAGAAGCTAGTGCAAACACAGAAGGTCACAACACTGAGTTAGCATTGGGGCTTGGAGCTGAGGCTATAGAAGCTATTACAGAAGCTGTTGCAGACGTACAGACAGATATTATGAATGCCAAAGTGGAACCCACTGGTACAGTTTCATTTGAGCGCAAAGGACCCCCATCAGTTGAGGATCCTGAATCTTGGCGAGGTTTTCCAGTTGGGAAAGCTCACGCTAGTTTGCTGCACGATGCAGAGGTAGAACATCCAGATTTTTTTAATGATGTGAAATACTCTTCTGCAAGACGTGCCGTTCAAAGTTTGAATCTTTTTGCATCAAACTTGGCCAACCTTGCTTCTGATAAACATGGGTATTTATCTAGAGATGATCTCCAAGCCATGAGGGATGAGCTCACGGACCTGGAACGTGATGGGTTCCACATTAAATGGGCTATTGAGAGTATTGACCGTGTGTTTACTGAGCGTTTCCAACTCCCCCTTCAGCAAGAGATTACTGAACTTGCTGCAGAATTTACTCATTTGAAGGGTGAGATTGAACATCTCCAGGTGAAAACTGCCAGCCTTAAAGAAGAAGTGAGTACCCTCAAAGAGAAGACCGAGCATGCAGAGAAGGAACTAGTAGTTGCAGAGAAGGAAATGGGGGTTGCGGAGCTTCGTTTGAACGAAATTGCAAGTGAATTAGAGATTCGAGGCCGCCTTTTAGCTGAATATAATAGTATTTTGCATTAAATACGCATGTTTATGCATGACGCACATGTAGTATGAAACTCTTATGGATTAACTGCATTGTTATGCCAAATATTCCCTTAGGTCAAGTCAATATGCTTGTACATGTGTAATTCCTGGTTAGAAGGTGGCAGATCTTATAGCAGTGTCTGATCCCTATCCCCCCCACACACACACACACAGAGCACCCTTCTTGCTTGTTTTGTTTATGAGTGGAATGCTTACCGTTTGTATTTCTTTGTGGATGGACTTCAGATCTTTTGTACTTACTATGTTTCAAAATGAATGTTCAAAAACTTTTCGAATTTGTGCATTCATTTTGAAAAAAATTGAAATTTTTTTGGTCCGGACAGAGGGAGTATTTCAAATTACTTGGTAAAGAATTTATTGAAATCAATGTTGCTTAAAGTAAATCTTTTGTGGTGAAGGTTTAATGATATACTCCCTCCGTCCCATATACCATTACACTTTACACTTATAACTAGCGCAACTCTTGTTGATTTAAAGGAAACTATAGTCTCGTGCGTTTGAACACGTGGACAAATAAGTTTTGACAAATTAACTAAAACTAATATAGAAATTTTTTATAAGAACACAAAATAATTTAAGGAAATATAATTTTAAAAACGCTTATTTCAACAAAAACATATCATCATATTAATCAAATAATATTACACATATAACTAATAAATAAATAAATTATACATTTAAAAAAAATTATTTAAATATAACATTATTAGTGATACATACATTAACAAGGCCAAAATCTTGTGAAAAACTAATTTTTCCATAACATAAGAAAAAACTAGTTTTTAAACACTAACCCTAACTAATAAGAGGAATGAACAATACTGAAAACTAGTTTTTCCATAACATTTTGAAAAAACTAGTTTTTCACAAGACCTACTCATTAATTAACAAGTGTTTTCAATATCAAATATTACATATCAAAATATTAAAACATTTAGAATTAGTAACTCTCTAGATGTAGTAAATGTTCTCCTTCGAAAGAATACATGCAATATACAGACATTAACTTTTAAAATAAGACTTACATTACATTAGTAAGAGATTCATATGGTAAATATTATATAAATTCAAATATAATATGGTTAACTAATCATATATTACAGTTATTTATAGATTCATATGAAATGAATACTTTAATAAAAGACAAAAATACGTTTAATACATTCAACTATACACCAATTTTTACTTTGCACATTTGAACGAATTTTGTCCAGTGACACTTGGATTGTGCGAAAATATGACGTGAATGGAGCGAAGTGGAGGACAAATTTATGTGAATGATGAAGTTTGATTTTCCTTTCTTCTTTTTTTCCTCCAAAATTCTTTCCACTTATTTCTTATTTTAAAAATCTTCTCAACTTTCATATTATTTTTTACTTTCTTTGTTTTTTTCAACTTTTTTTCCAAAATATTCTTTCCACCTATTTCTTCTTTTCAATCACTTCTTAGTTTTTTTTCTTCTTCGCATCTTTTCTTTCTTTGCCAATTCATGTTAGCCGGCCCCAAATCATTTTATTACTAAGACTTTTTGCTTTTTGTTGTTGTTGTTGGTGGTGGTGGTGGTGTTAGTGATACTTTATTTTTAAAATCATTACTTTTCTCCATTCGTCCAATGGAGATTAAAATTTTAAGAAAACTGATATGTGCACAATAGTTATTTTAGTCATTCTCATTTTAATTGTAATTTTTATTTAATTTATACTTTCTTTAAAATTAATTATATCTTTATATTAAAAAAATAAAAATTATTATTATCTAATTTAGAAAAAAATATTATGATCTAAAATAATTCAATTTTTTTAGCAAAAAAATATTTTATATTAAGTTTTAATGTACTTATTATTTTAAGCTTTAATGTAGCTACTACAAAAAAAATAAAATTAAATCTTTTGAAAATAACTTTTCAAAGGTTTTTAATATTAGTTTAAAATAGATGTCATTATAAAGGTTTGCGTTTGTTTTAAAAAGTTTAATTATTATTACAAATTTATGAAGCAATTAATCAAAAATATTCTTATTAATTGTTTCTCTCATGAATTACTTCACTAAAAAAAAATGTTGTGAAACAAGTTTAGGGTAAAATTGTATTGGAAGTTGTATCAGCCATGTATCTAGGAAATGTATCAGTCATGAACCTTTTTGGTATTCTCTGTATCCTTCCTAAATGTCTGTATGTACATCCTTGTATCTATGTATATATAGTCTGTAAATGATCAATTGTAGGCAGAGGAATAAAAAGAAAATCTTCTCACAAATATTTCTTTATGGTATCAGAGCCTAATCCTGGGCAAACTCATTTGAAGATTATTCAAGACACTTTGTCATCATGACTGGTGGTAGTGACGTAAACAAAACATCTGAAAATACTTCAGGATCGAAGAAGCCGTCGTCTTTCGATCCGTTGTCCCCATATTACCTCGGCCCTCAAGATCATCCTGGGTTGGTGATTACACCAACCGTTTTGAGAGGCGATAATTATGACGAGTGGAAGAAGGCGATTCGCAACAGCTTTCGGGCTAAGAAGAAGCTTGTATTTCTTGATGGAATCATGACAAGACCAGATGAAGATGATCTTGATTTGGAGGATTGGTTAAGCGTCAACTCGATGCTTGTTGCTTGGTTAATGAACACCATAGATCCTGTTCTACGATCTTCTATCTCATACAAGGAAAGCGTCAAAGATCTGTGGGACGATATTCGGGAGCAGTTTGATGTTGGAAATGATATGAGAGTTTATCAGTTGAAGGCCGAACTCGCAAATTGCAAACAAGCAGGCATGAAGATAAGTGCCTATTATGGAAAACTCAAACATATGTGGGAAGAGTTGTCTGGATATACTAAAAATCCAGTTTGTACGTGCAGTGGTTGTACCTGTGAAGCAGCGAAGGAATTGATGCAGGAACGTGAGAAGGAGAAGCTTTTCCAGTTCCTTATGGGACTTGATGTGGAGTTATATGGCACTGTTCGCTCAAATATTTTAGGGACCTCACCTTTACCTTCCGTCAACAGAGCGTACTCGCAAATTCAGCAAGAAGAAAGACATAAAGATGTGGCAAGAAGCCAGCATGAACGCATCGATGCAGTTGGGTTCGCCAGACAAACAACTAATCATAGTCGACCTCTTGCTACTGTGAAGAAAGAATCAGGAGAAACTTCTTGCACCCATTGTGGAAAAAAAGTCCATGTTGCTGGAGGTTGTTTTCAGCTGATTGGATATCCTGACTGGTGGTCTTTGGGAAGAGGTGGAGGTCGTGGTAGCACATCAACTCGAGGAGGACGAGTTGGAGGAACATCTCGTGGAAAAGGAGTTGTACGTAACCAGGTGACAGCAAATGTGGCTCAAGTAGTTGGACATGGACAAGGAAAAGAAAACATTGAAGTATCAGGACTAAGCGAAGACCAGTTGCAGTCACTTACTGCCTTTGTTGCAAACCTTAAATCTGGTAGTTCTGCTTCATCTGAAAAATCCATGGGTAAGTCAACACAATTTCATTGGATTTTAGACACTGGGGCGTCAAGTCACATGACTGGACGTCTTCAATTTCTTGAAGAGATAAAGGAAACTGAACCGTGTCTTGTTGGTCTGCCCAACGGAAAGAGAACGCTTGCGACAAAAGAGGGTCTCGCACGACTTGGGAATGGAATTAATTTGAAACATGTGTTATTTGTGCCAGAATTAACATGCAATTTAATTTCTATCTCTCAGCTTATTGATGATTTCAATTGTACTGTCACATTCACTAATAGGCTATGCTTGATACAGGACTGCACCTCGAGGAATCTGATTGGTGTGGGTGAGCAACGTGATGGGGTGTACATATTCAAGCAAGTGACTGAAGAGAAAGTTTTCAGAACAATTGGTGTGGATTCTTTTCAATTATGGCATAAGCGTATGGGACACCCTTCTAGAAAAGTTGTCAGTTTATTACCTCCTCTTAGTAGTGGCGATATTAAGAATAATGATCATAAAAACTGTGAAGTTTGCTTTAAAGCAAAACAAACTCGTGATATTTTTGAGTTGAATAAAAACAAAGCAGAAACTTTCTTTGAGTTGGTTCATTGTGATGTTTGGGGACCTTACCGTACTCCGTCTTCTTGCGGTGCTCATTATTTTCTTACCATTGTTGATGATTATTCCCGTTCTATTTGGGTATATTTGATGGCTGAAAAAACGGAGGTTGTTGAGTTGGTTAAGAATTTTTGTGTTATGGTTCGTACTCAATTTGATAAAAGAGTCAAAGTATTTCGTA
The DNA here is from genome assembly GCA_022495995.1 of Adenophora triphylla var. japonica. Classification (NCBI taxonomy): domain Eukaryota; kingdom Viridiplantae; phylum Streptophyta; class Magnoliopsida; order Asterales; family Campanulaceae; genus Adenophora; species Adenophora triphylla. Next base: position 67,180 of record JAFEMH010005414.1, read on the forward strand.
GTGATAATGGTACTGAGTTAAATGGTTTGAAAGGATTTTTTGGTGAACAAGGGGTATGGCATGAAACTTCTATAAGAGGAACACCACAACAAAATGGTAGGGTGGAAAGAAAGCATCGACACATTCTAAATGTAGCACGGGCTTTGAGGTTTGAAGCACACTTGCCAATTAGATTTTGGGGAGAGTGCATTCTGACAGCAGCTTACTTAATAAACCGCACCCCTAATTCCATTTTAGGAGGCAAAACACCCTATGAAATGCTTTTTGGCAAACAACCAAACTATAAGCATATCCGAATCTTTGGATGTCTTTGTTATGCTCATGTGCAAAGGAAGGATAGAGATAAATTTGGAGAACGAAGTAAAAAGTGTGTTTTTGTTGGGTATCCATTTGGAAAGAAAGGTTGGAGAGTATATGATCTAGAAAGTGGTGAATATTTTTCGTCTCGAGATGTGACATTTTTTGAAAATAATTTTCCTTTTGCGAGCATCACTGATGAATTAGATTCTCCAGACACAATTCAACATCAGTCTGGATTCGGAGAGTCTTTTATTGCAGATAATCCCATGGTTGCTGATGTTGTTGAGATGCTAGATTCAGATGCATCTGGTGGTTCTAAATGCAATGAAAGAGGGACGCCTGAAGCAAGGGGGAGTGATGTGAGTGCTCAAGAAAATAATAATCATGATGAGTCACATTTGCCTCAAGATGAACAGCAACAAGAACAACCAGCTGAGCAGCTAGGACGTGGATGTCGAATGCGTAGGCCTCCTGGTTGGATGAATGAATATGTATGCCATACAATCACTTGTAAGCCCTCACCATCACATTCCTCAGGTACGCCGTATCCTATAGCTAATTATGTGACATGTACTAATTTTTCTGAGAGACATAGAAAATTTCTAGCTGCTGTTAGTGCAGGAGACGAACCGGTGCGATATTCTGATGCAATGAAAAATCCCAAATGGCGAGAAGCAATGAAACAGGAAATTGATGCTCTCGAAAAGAATGAGACTTGGACCTTAGAAACACCACCACCTGGAAAGAAAGTTATTGGGTGCAAGTGGGTTTACAAAATAAAATACAACTCTGACGGTACAATTGAGCGACACAAGGCGCGATTAGTGATCTTGGGAAATAGACAGATTGAAGGCGTGGACTATACCGAAACCTTCGCTCCAGTAGCGAAGATGGTTACAGTGAAAATTTTGTTAGCTGTAGCTGTTGCTAAAGATTGGGAGTTACACCAAATGGATGTCCACAACGCATTTTTGCATGGAGAGCTTGATGAGGAAGTATACATGCAATTACCACCTGGCTTTGTGTCGTCTGAACCGGGAAAAGTTTGCAAATTAAGGAAATCCATTTATGGATTAAAGCAGGCACCAAGAAACTGGTTCGCAAAGTTGGCCAACGCATTACGTAATTATGGGTTCAAGCAATCTTATTGTGACTATTCTTTATTCACATATCATAGTAATGGTGCATTTTTATGTGTTCTTGTCTACGTGGATGATCTCATTATTGCTGGGAATAATTCTAATGTTGTGGCTCGCTTCAAGCGAGATATGAGCAAATGTTTTCATATGAAAGACTTGGGGGTTCTTAAGTATTTTCTTGGTATTGAGGTTGCCCGTACTCGTGAAGGTCTGTTCTTATGTCAAAGAAAATATGCACTCGACATTGTGAGTGAAGCTGGATTACTAGGGGCTAAACCAGCTCCTACTCCAATTGAGACAAATCATCATCTTGCCATAAAAAATGGTCCTAATTATTCAGATCCTGAACGGTATAGGAGACTGATTGGCCGTTTGATATATTTAGTGATCACCAGACCAGAGCTAAGCTATGTTGTGCATATTTTATCTCAGTTCATGCAGCAACCTAAGGTGGAACACTTTGGAAACGGCTCTTCGTGTTGTGCGTTATTTGAAAGGAAAGCCGGGCGAGGATTCTTCTAAGAGGTGATAGTGACTTGCAATTGTATGCTTTTTGCGATTCAGATTGGGCTAGCTGCCCGCTCACTCGTCGCTCTTTAACGGCTTATTTTGTGATGTTGGGGTGCTCTCCTATTTCCTGGAAAACGAAGAAACAAGTGACTGTTTCTAGGTCTTCGGCTGAAGCTGAGTATCGGGCCATGACTGCAACTACATGTGAATTAAAATGGATAAAAGGAATTTTGCATGACTTGGGTGTTTCCCATGATCAGCCTGTGCATTTACACTGTGACAATCAGGCAGCTATTCATATTGCTAGCAATCCTGTCTTTCATGAACGCACCAAGCATATTGAAGTCGATTGCCATTTTGTGCGCAACGAGTTGCAAGCAGGCACAATAGTTGCTGTTCATGTTCGTACGCATCAACAACTAGCAGACATTCTGACTAAAGCTCTTGGTAGAAAGCAGTTTGAATTTCTTCTTGGCAAGTTGGGCATTCAAAATCTTCATGCGCCAACTTGAGGGGGAGTATTGGAAGTTGTATCAGCCATGTATCTAGGAAATGTATCAGTCATGAACCTTTTTGGTATTCTCTGTATCCTTCCTAAATGTCTGTATGTACATCCTTGTATCTATGTATATATAGTCTGTAAATGATCAATTGTAGGCAGAGGAATAAAAAGAAAATCTTCTCACAAATATTTCTTTAATTATTATTACAAATTTATGAAGCAATTAATCAAAAATATTCTTATTAATTGTTTCTCTCATGAATTACTTCACTAAAAAAAAATGTTGTGAAACAAGTTTAGGGTAAAATTGAGATTTAAAGAGTTTAAACCCAGAAACTACAAATATTCTGAACAAAAAATTTACCAACCAAAACCGGAGAAAGTAATTATTGAATGTGTGGGAAGTAGTGAAGAATCACTTTTCTGATTCAATGGTAATGAGTACTGGATTTTAGCGAAAAAGTACTTGTTCTTATATATACTCCCTCCGTTCCGTCCCAATAATAAGTTCATTATTTTAATCTCGACACGCAAATTAAGAAAATTGGTGAGTGTAGAAAATGTTGTGAGTGTAATAGTAAAATAGGAAAGAGAATGAGTGGAGGAAATAGTAAATTTGAAAAATATTGTGAGTGTAATAGTAAAATAGGAGAGAGAATGAGTGGGTGAAATAGTAAAGATTCTTTGTCAATTTAGAAAAAGTGAAGCTTTAAATGGGACACTCATTTTGACAAAAAGTGAAATTATTAATGGAACGGAGGGAGTATATATATATATATATATATATATATATATATATATATATATATATATATATATACATATATATATGTGACAAAAATATGTTTGGCCATCCCAACACATATAGGCTAAATGGAGTTATTCTGAATGTAGTAAAACAATTTTCTATGTGTACAGGATACTCATCCGTCCCAAAATTATCGTGTCAAATTTTTTATTGTTGAATATAAACCTAACATATTATTTTCGTTTATTTAAATGAAATTACAGATTATGACAACAAGAAAAAATAAGCCTAACTATGCCCGTCGAATTTTGACGGGTTACTCGCTAGTTAATTAAAATAAGAACCATTAGAGCCAACTACAACCATTGGATAATAGATAAATCAAAGTTTCATATTAGAAATTACTTTGATAGAGGCGGTGACATTTTTGCAATTAATAGTATAGACAATGACGAAACTGTAAAATGTCATTTGATTTTGCAAATTCAAAACCTAACACGTTATCATCCAAATGTCCCTCAAATTTCAAAATTAAATATCTCAATATGTATAAGTAAAAAAAATCGAGAATATAGTTTTTCTCGTCGAGACGAGACGAATCAAACTACATCCATTAATATAGGATTTTGAAAGAAAAAAATGTTGAATAACAATGAAATTCTTAAAATACACTTGGATTCATTGGCTACTTAACTACTGAATTCATGATTATTTTTTAACATTTTACTTAGATTCATTAGCTACTTAACTACTGAATTCATGTGTATTTTGAACATTATACTTAGATTCAGTAACTAATTATCTACTGAATTCATGTGTATTTTGAAAATAACACATTGATTCAGTAGATAGTTAGCTATTGAATTCATGTGTATTTTTTTAAATTGCACTTGAATTCAGTAGCTACTAAATCCATATGTATTTTGAACATTGGATTCAGTATCTAGTTAGCTACTGAATTTATGTGTATTTTGAACATTACATTTCGATTCAATAGGTACTTAGCTACTGAATCCATATCTATTTTGAACATTACATATGGATTCAATAGCTAATTAGCTAATGAAGCCATGTATATTTTGAACAATGCACGTAGATTCAGTATTTAGCTACTGAATCCATGTGTTTTTTTTTAACATTGTACTTGGATACAGCAGCTAGTTAGCTACTGAATTCATGTGTATTTTTGTACATTTCACTTGGATTGAGTAGCTACTTAGCTACTGAATCTATATGTATTTTGAACATTGCATTCAGTAACTAGTTAGCTACTGAATTCATGTGTATTTTTAACATTTCACATGGATTCAGTAGCTAGTTAGCTACTGAATCCATTTGTATTTTGTACATTACATTTGGATTCAGTATCTACTTAGCTAATGAATACATGTGTATTTTGATAATTGCACATGGATTCAGTAGCTATTTAACTACTGAATTCATGTGTATTTGATGAGTTCAAGTGCAATGTTCAAAATATAATTGAATTCAGTAGCTACTTAGCTACCGAATCCAAGTGTATTTTGAGAATTTCATTGTTGCTCAACATTTTTTTCTTTAAAACCCTATATTCGAGATATAGTTTAATTCGTTTCGTCGAGACGAGAAAAACAGTGTTATTGGATTTTTTTTGACTTATAGATTTTGAGATATTTAATTTTGAAATTTTAGGAAAATTTAAATGATGATATGGTAGTACCTCCCAACTTTCACAAAAATTACAAAAATGCCACAGTTTTTATAAAAGTACATTTAATCTGAACCATTAATTTATCTTAATCAAATGGTTGTGGTTGGTTCTCATTTTAAATAAGTTCTCATTTGAGCACCCTCTTATATATATATATATATATATATATATATATATATATATATATATATATATATATATATATATATATATATATATATATATATATATATATATATATATATATATATATATATATATATATATATATATATATATATATATATATATATATATATATATATATATATTGTTAGACTTGGACTCTTGGTACCTATCTTGATACATTCAAAATAGGATACTACCAAGTTATTGTTGGATAAGGTTGGTCTATTACAATCCTAGTGGGATTGTGAATGTGACCAAGTTAATATAGATAAAGGGTTTTTACCCTCATAATATGGTATGTGCACAATATCTCTCTTCAATATATTATCTCGGCTAGATTGCTTTCTCTAAGCTACCACCGAGAGCTTTGGAAGATGAGAGTGGAATCATAGCTAGATGCCCGACTTTGTGGTATCGGCTCGACGAGAGAAGTGTGGTAATTGCAGGTACGTTCGTGTGTTTGTAGCACAAGCGAAAGCCTTTCGTAAACGTAGTTCAGTCTAATCCTTAATGAGGTATTTCACTATATCCACTATTGTAATTAATCTTTTTTTGGTATCAGAGCCAATAAGTTTGTGCTCGAAATTGAATGGGTTAAATTGCATGATTTTTCGTTTTTAGTATTTGTTCAAAAATCAGACCAAGTGGGTTTAATAATTTGATGACCAATTTTTGATTTGTTATATGTGATTCATATATGCCTGCGTAGCTATTGATATGTAGAATAACGTAGTCGAAAATCGTTGAATTTAGTTGTGTAGATTTTGAATTATTGCAAAATATAATTTTGAAATTGTGATTTTTTTGAAAGTTTGAGACCATTTTGACATTCATCGAATCAGATCTAATGAAATATGTCAACATAAAATTTGTTCTATTCCGTGAGATCTATCCACAAATTATTTATTTGCTTGATTTGGACTTAAAACGAGTGAGATATCAGCTCGCATGTCAAAGTATGGCTCGCAAAACACGTTTGCTGGAAATTCAGATCTGATGTGTTAAGGCATGGAGCAGTTTTGACCGGTTTGACCAGATCTTGACTAGTATTGACTGCCAATGACACCTCCGGCAAGTGAACCTTGTTTTGGCCATTCTTAGTTCAATGGTGACCTCAGATAAATTTAATTTTGAGTAAAAATATATTTTCTACAATTATTTTAATGTTTTTTGTGCGTAATAAATTCATAAAAATAAAATATAGCTGCAAAAATTCAGAATTTTAAATAAATATTTTTGATACTATTGTAAAGCTATAAAAAAATTTGTATGATTTTTTGATGATCAGACATATATTTTATTTATTTTTCAGTGTGTTTTAAAGCGTATTTATTTTCAAACTGAAAATATTTATCGGAAAATTATGAATTATTTTCTTGTGCTCAATTACATGAATTTTCACTTCTGTGAATATTTTCAAATTTTTTGGTGGCTTGAATATTTATTTTATTTTTTGTAAATCATTGTTCAGGTGATCTTTAAAGCATTATTTTGTATGAAAATAATATTGAGATTACGCGAGACCCAATGAATTTTTTTCGGACATGCTGGAATTATTTAAAAGTGAAATTACATGATAAATTCGTTTTATCTTGTTTTCTTTTATTCAAAAATCAATCAAGAAATATTTAAATGTTTTTCATTCGCGGGTCGTGATTGCGAGCCTCACGAATTTTCCTTCTAGTCATATTTGAATGAGATTATATTTTTTTGGTTGAATTTTTAGAACAAAATATGAATTATTATGTATGCTTAATGTCACCTTATATAACTTGTAAATAGTGAAACAGTGCCTATAAATATGAGTAGCCTAGGAATTATTTTCTTGCTATATGAGCTAGAAATAATTGATAATCTGAAAATTGTGATAACTTAATTCATAATTATAATTGGATAATAGTACCCTACCCAATAAAGTCATCATGTGTAGACCTGTTTGTTATAGGTTAACAAAGATTGATGTGTACGATTAATTGCATTTGCTGATGAGCAGCATGTAAATCAATCTAATTTATTTAGTAATTTACGATTTGCCTAATACATTATGAAATGACTAATAATGATCGAGCTATTTTGTTATGCAACACATCTTTCATATGATTTGGTATCATGCGTGATAAAGTTCAAATGATTAACGAATGATAATAAATAATTTGTTGATGAACAACTTTATTAAATGTTGTGAACGACTCATGAATTATATCCGGATACGATGTCTTATCTATTAAGCAATAAGTGTAAAACGATCATTCGTTGACTACTAGACTTGTAGAGTAACTTGAGATAGTTTCCGTTCTAACTCCATTTGAACTTTTACTAGATGTTTTCCAATAACTGATATTGAGCGTGATGGACAATGTTGTGCAATGAGTATATACCTTATACTTTTATGTTATCTCCTTTACAGGTTTGCATAATTCATGTGTGCTGGAATGCAAGAGACAATCATAAAAGATAAAAGATTATTAAGTACCACAAGAATAAATTAATGTAGCTAAGCGACAATTTTTATAGTTTTGATATCACGAGTCAATTCACTTGGATGTGTTCCTTTTTACCTTTTAACTCATCATTATTAAACGCTTGATTTGTTTAAACATTTTTTAACAATGATTGGGAATCAAAAGGATAAGATCTGAGTGATCTTATAACATATCATTTTTTGTGAATATTTATTTGATCAATTGTAGAATTGTGTGAGAAAATATGAGATACACATGTATTTGATGATTACTTTTTCTTCGCAACAAAATAATGTTGCAGAGATACGTACTCATATGATGCTTCAAATGGTTATTTAGATGCTAATGTAATATTTTCTCAATTTTGTTTGGAAAATTGTCAACTTCATCTTCAAGGTCAGAAGCTCAATTGTAGTATCTATACCTCTTAATTATACAAGTTATAAGCACAATACTTTCAATCAAGTGTAGAAATATTGCCATATAGAAGGTATGTGTGCTTTTGCAAGGGTTATATTATATATGGTGAATAACTTGTTGTAATTAATGACTAAGATAAGATCGCATGAAATTTTGACTTCTATAGACGAAGGTGGGGAAATGTCTCTATTTAATCGGTTGTGATCGCCTGTGAGAGTCAAAAAGATATCTGTAGTCGTAAATGATTATTTCAGTGGGAGTATGCCACTAAAGAGTAAATGTGTCTTTTTTTAGGACACAAGGATGAATTAATAAATGAATGTCTAAGTTTTCATAATAATAAACTACAAATAAGAATTTGAAGAGACATTCTCCTTAGTTGTGAGGTTTCTCTCTGTTTACCTTGTCTTAGCAGTGTGGTGATTGAGATATATAATTTATTGTAGATGGATGTTTACATAAGATTCCTCATTGTAGGACTAGATAAGGAGATCATCATGACTCTATCAAAGGGAATTTTTTCTCAAATAATCCTTTTTTACTTTTTTATTTATCAAAATAGCCCACTGTTCAAACTATTGTCCAGAATGTCCATTTTTTTGAAAATCGCTACACCGTGTAGCGAGTTTGATTAGGGTTTGTCAAAACTCGCTACACCGTGTAGCGAGTTTAAATTAATTAAAAGCCCTAATTAATTTTCAAACGGCCAAACTTATGTGGGAAACACAAAAAATATTTAAATTTAGTGATGGTGGGAAAAACAAAAATTTCATTTTTCAAATATTCACATGGATCATTATCCAAGCAACATCTTCACCATTAAATGCATCACATCCAATGGTCCAAATTCATCCCATAAAAACAAAAACACACTTTCATTTGATTGGCCCTTTAATATTCACATGGATTATCAATAAATCAATCTATACCATTAATCTCACTCAAATCCAATGGTCCTAATTCATCATTATATATATATATATATATATATATTTCTTTTAATAGTATATAATATTAAAAGAAATATATATATATATAATGATGAATTAGGACCATTGGATTTGAGTGAGATTAATGGTATAGATTGATTTATTGATAATTCATGTGAATATTAAAGGGTCAATCAAATGAAAGTGTGTTTTTGTTTTTATGGGATGAATTTGGACCATTGGATGTGATGCATTTAATGGTGAAGATGTTGCTTGGATAATGATCCATGTGAATATTTGAAAAATGAAATTTTTGGAGGCAAATGAAATTTTGTTTTTCCCACCATCTCTAAATTCAAATGTTTTTTGTGTTTCCCACATAGATGTATCCTACATTTTTCAAATCTTTCTTCCACTATAAATAGATGATTCATCTTCATTGTTTTTTAAGTTCATTTGGGACCTCTCTTAGTGAGAGGACTTTTAAAGGGACTTCCTCTTTCTTATTTATTATTTTTTATATATATATAAATAATATAATTGATAATCTTATTTGGCAATTAGATGACAAAAAGTATTTATTGAAAGACAGTTAGATTAACATAATTCCTATTTCATTTGGACACATGCGAACTTGTGAAAGTTAAGACATGTTCATGTGTATCAAATATTCTTAATTTATCGATAAATATATACGATATGTTCCTTTTTACCTTTTAACTCATCATTATTAAACGCTTGATTTGTTTAAACATTTTTTAACAATGATTGGGAATCAAAAGGATAAGATCTGAGTGATCTTATAACATATAATTTTTTGTGAATATTTATTTGATCAATTGTAGAATTGTGTGAGAAAATATGAGATACACATGTATTTGATGATTACTTTTTCTTCGCAACAAAATAATGTTGCAGAGATACGTACTCATATGATGCTTCAAATGGTTATTTAGATGCTAATGTAATATTTTCTCAATTTTGTTTGGAAAATTGTCAACTTCATCTTCAAGGTCAGAAGCTCAATTGTAGTATCTATACCTCTTAATTATACAAGTTATAAGCACAATACTTTCAATCAAGTGTAGAAATATTGCCATATAGAAGGTATGTGTGCTTTTGCAAGGGTTATATTATATATGGTGAATAACTTGTTGTAATTAATGACTAAGATAAGATCGCATGAAATTTGACTTCTATAGACGAAGGTGGGGAAATGTCTCTATTTAATCGGTTGTGATCGCCTGTGAGAGTCAAAAAGATATCTGTAGTCGTAAATGATTATTTCAGTGGGAGTATGCCACTAAAGAGTAAATGTGTCTTTTTTTAGGACACAAGGATGAATGAATAAATGAATGTCTAAGTTTTCATAATAATAAACTCTACAAATAAGAATTTGAAGAGACATTCTCCTTAGTTGTGAGGTTTCTCTCTGTTTACCTTGTCTTAGCAGTGTGGTGATTGAGATATATAATTTATTGTAGATGGATGTTTACATAAGATTCCTCATTGTAGGACTAGATAAGGAGATCATCATGACTCTATCAAAGGGGTAGAAGTCAAGGGAGACAAAAGTACAAAGCGTGTTGCTTCATATGTCCATTTATGATCTCCAATCTATATAGTGATACGTTCGTTATTGCTAAACGATAACTTTAATCAACTTTGTGATGGTCAAGGAAAATCACCATATATGTGTTAAATAGTACAATAACATAAATTTGAGGGGTAAATACATAAATAATGTACATTTTTGTTATTTTTTAAAAATAATTTTAAAAAGATAATTTAATTATTTATTAAAAGTAATTATATTAAGTAGAATTAGTTAGAGGAAATAAATGTTTTCATAAAATAATTATTCAAAGATAAACATTATTTTTTTAAAAAAAATATTTGTTAATTATTTTATTAAAATAATTATTCTAAAAAAAATCCTGCTGAATTTTTTTATTAAATGTTATCATGATTATGCTAAATAATAATTAAAAGATTAATTTTAATAATAGAAATATTTTTTACCAAGGTGAAAAAAGGCTAGTGACTAACATGAGAAAATATCAATAATTGAGGGACCTTTTTTGAATATGTTCAACCCCTTAATTTACAGTTTACCCCTTCAACGTCGTTTTGAATCAGTTAGATCCCAAAATTGTTAAATCTTGGACAAAATTTTAGTGAAGGACAAATATACTCTCATTTTTCATGAGTTTATGGGCTAGGATGCCAATTATCGACGTTAGGGGCATATCTGCATACAAAACCTAAGTCCAGGGGCATATTTATGTATTTACCCTAAATTTGAGTCTTTCGTTATTTGTTGGTGATATCACTAGCTTACTAACTAAGAGCGGTGTGAGGATGATTGACGCTACTAAAGAGTAGTTATATGCTTCTATTGAGATGCAAATATTGGGTGACGCAAATAGTATGCAAGAAGTCAAGATCATTAAAATTGTTTATAGAGACTTCTTAGTTTGTCTTTGAAGACTCGCCTTTCGGAGGTTTTTAAATGTTTTGTAATGGTCTTCTTAATAACCCATAATCATTCCAATGGACGCCATGTGTCTATTTATTTAAATATCATAATAAAGAATAAATATGATAAAAGAATGATGACTAAAACTGTATATGCAAATGTGGTTAGTCGTATGATGTTTGCTATTTGTGCTTAATCGACCTAACTTTTGTTTTGATATAGGGATAATAGATCGTTTTCAGCATGACCTTTGTCCTGCTAATTGGTTGGTGGTTATAAAGGTTGTTGGCTATATATGTCGTACTAAAAGTCTAATGAATTATTTTTCAAAGGTGGGGATCTTAACGTAAGAAGTTACATTGATTTATATTAGTGATGATGTGTAGATATGCGCAAATCTACTTAGAAGATACATTTCTCATGTGCAGTAGTTATTTCTTGGTTAAGCAAGAAGTATTTGAATGTATTCCCCTAATAATCATGAAACTATATGTTCGATAAAGATTCTTGTAACATCTAGATAGTAAACAAAATGTGAATGGTCGAATAGTCATTAATTGTGTGTTTGACTAATTAGAGATTCAAAAGGAATTTCAAGCATTGTAACCAATCACATTTATATTAGATGTCGTTTCACTAGTTTATTTGTTGCAAGATTGAATGTAGTTCTAAAATATAATCCTACTAATAATGTGTTGATACCCTATGATTAAGACTCCCTTGAGATAGACTTTTTGATCTTTGTTTAGGGTCCAAGGGCGTGTAGGATTTGAGTTATTATTTTAGAACACGTTTATGACATTATTATTTTCATTATCGTTTGAATTTAATACATGTTATTTCATTTATTATTATTGTAGCGTCGATATTTTTTGAATAACAGAGTTGCCACTTATTATTTATTTTTAGAAAATAATAAGAAAAACATTTTTGATTTAAAAGATATTTGAGGGTTCGGGGGTTAAGTTATGGAATGGGAAGGTCGAGGAGCACCCTTTCCACCCAATCTGAAGATCGGTCTTGCCAATTGAGTATTATCAATCTTTTCAATAAATAAGAACAAGAAAACCCTAATCAATTTCTTGATTAGGAATGTCGGATTGTACGCTTCGAGATCGCCTTCATGAATTGAAGGGACTCTAGGCTAATCCTTTTGATGGGATTACACTACTCTAAAAGCCAATAGAGAGGTTGAGAAGAAGAATAAAAGTAGAGGAGTTTACCTAGTATTTAAGGAGTATTTGATTTAGAACGTGGTTCTAAGATGTCTTCTCGGTCGAGAAGTGATTCGGGCAGAGCTTCGCCTCAATTCTAGGCTTGAGCCTTCGTGTTCGTCAATCAACGTGGTTGATGGACGAATTTAGGAGTTGTTTGTGTGTGATTTGAAGGAGTCTTTTGTGGAAAGAAACCAACAAATTGTGTGTGTTGTGTGTTTTCGATCGGGAATCGGGGACCTCTGAAATACTGAAAGCTATCGGGTATTTATAGAGGTTTAAGAGGTGGATGGATGACTTGGTCACCAAGATTAGGAGACTCAAGGAAGGTTCCAGAACTCAACTGTGATTGGATGACCGGATTGATAAGGTTTTATCCAGAAAAGAGTTTGAAACAGAGAAGGAGAGTGATTCTGCATATCCTGCAGAGGGCTTGTCTCGCGTGAGACACGTATGTCCCGTGCGAGACAACTAGTCGATTGACTATTTTGTCCTCTTCAGTTTATTCCGTTAGTCAGTTAGGTCCAAAACTAACGAGATTAGTTACAAACTTAATGAAACATGACGAAACTAATATGCTTTAATCAAAATACAAAAGAGAGACGAAGAGTAGTGTAATCATGAATTATTGGTTCAGAATGGGTGTCTACAGAGCACCTCGGCGACAAGACTTATGGAAGAAGTCATGTCGTCGATAGAAAAGACATCATTCTGAACAAAGGGATGGTCGACTCCAAAACACTAAAAAGGCTGTTTTAGGTATTTTGAAAAGCATTTTTGAAAATCGAAGAGGGATTTTTTTTTCGAAAAGGTAAAATCATACTGAGGAATCAAAGACTTGACCCAAATCTGAAGATACCTGTTTGTTGATGAAGTTGTTGAAGTGCGCCGCCCGAGATTACCGACGTTGCCATTGTTGCCGAGGTCATGAACTTGGTTGTCGCTGCTGCCGTCGCAGACTTTGCTGATGTTGAGGTCACAGACTTGAAGTTTGCTACCGTCACAGACTTTGAAGTTGTTGCTGAGGTCACGAAATTGAAGTTTGCTGTCGTCACAGACTTTGAAGTTGTTGTCGAGGTCACGGACTTGAAGTTTGCTGCCGTCACAGACTTTGCTGATGTTGCTGAGGTCACGGACTTGAAGTTTGCTACCGTCACAGACTTTGAAGTTGTTGCCGAGGTCACGGACTTGAAGTTTTCGGTCGAGGTGGAGATTATGTCGGCTCCTGTAATGCAAGGATATATGCATGCGGATCTCGGATAGACCCGAAAGATTCTTACCTTTCTGCACCTGCTAGCACATAAAAATTCCAAATAGATTTTTCAGATTTTAGTTGTTTAACTGGACTTACGTGGTGGTGCTCACGTCTGTTCGTGTAAATGGCCGGTTGGACATTTGGATGGTGAGTTTATGTATGAGTATATGGTATATAGAAATGTAGGGACATTTGTATGAATTTATATTTGAGATGGGTGAACTGTATGAGTGAACTTGTGTTTGACAAGTTGGGACCAAATCAGGTTTATGCAGAATCTGTTGCTAGTCAGCGAGGTTGTACTGTTTCTTCATTGTTGTGGAATTTCGATGAGTAACCTTGTGTGAACACATCTAGGCCTGTTGAGAATCTTCATTCTTACTTCTCCTTTGAATCGTGTCTCTAGGAGGCAAACAACTACAAATATGTCGACTATCGTAATGGCTTTATGTCCAATTGTTTTCAACAAAAAATCAAAATTTTCAATAATAACAACGAATTAATCTCATAACTTACACATTACAACTCTTATAGTTGAATTATAAGACCAATTTGAATTTTACAACTAATTTGTCTCTTATAATTGACTTATAATAAGACCTTTTTTTTTCAGCAAAAAAAATTAAAAATTTTAATAATAACAATGAATTAATCTCATAATTTATATATTAATTATAACTCTTATTGCTTAATTATAATAATTATAAGACAAAACCACCTCTTATAATTGACATATAATTTGCCTCTTATTGAAAAAACAAATCATAACAAAATTATAACGAAATTAAAAAAAAAATGTATCAGTTCAACTACACATTTCTCCTTTTTTTTCTTCTCTGCATTCGAACCCAAATTAGGTAGATCCTAATTTGGCAACACACAAATATTTGATCACCAATTAAAAATTGAATCGCGATGCATTTTAAATGACAGACTATCAATCGAATCATTCAATTTCAACACACACTGGATTCAGAAGAACACACCATTCAATTAAGGATACATAATTACATTACAGATCTGATGTAGACTCTCTAATGCTCTGATACAAACCAACGGAAGTGGAAATTTGAACACAATTCAGGTAAATTTTTAGATCACTCCTTTTGAATTAGCCTTAATGATTGATGAGATACTTCATTTCCCTCTGTTGCTGAAATTCATCTTCTCGTAGTAACGAATTGAGAGCAAAGACAGAGACAGTTGAACCTCGTCCTTCCCCCACCGAGTCTTACGAGCGGCGGCGGACTTCGCCCGAGCGAGCGAACAGGAGCGGACTCGCCGGAGAAGATGATGCAAGGCGCGAACATGAGCGTACTCGCCCGCAACTAATGGGATGACCGGAGGAGAGGAATCCGGTGTACAATACTAATCTGAGAAAAAAAGGGAGGGTAGAGGTAGGGTTAGGGTTTGGAGAGTATGAGAGATTACTGGGAAATTATAATCTGGAAAAACTCTTTATTAATTTGATATTTATAAAAAAGTTTTTTTTAAAAGGAATAAAATCTGGGCGTTGCCCATGAGGATAACATCATCAACGTTAATGAGTGTCGCAGCGTAATATAGTAGGCGCAAACATTTTAAAATAGAGAGATTATAGCTCTCTTTATATCATTAAGGTGAAAATATTAAATCTAATTTATACTTATAATACTAGTAAAAGCCCGTGTCCAAGGATATATATATTTTTTTAATTTAAAAAAAAAAAAAATTTTAAAGGGCAAAATGGGAAAGGGACAAATTAGTGTGAGGGCAAAATGGAAAATTCGGCACATGGTACTGTTCATAGTACTGTAGATAGTGGAGGTGTGATTTATACTATAGACAGTGTTTTTTAGTCCATCTTTTTTAAGCCATCTAGTCATTTTTAATAGAAAACTAGTGGGTAACCCGTGCTTTGCACGGAAAACTAATTTGCCAATTTTTTATATTTTTATTTAATAAAGTAATATAATAATTTTTTGTAATATAAGTATATTGTATATGAATTAAGACGTTTGCTTATAAATTTAGGAGAATTTTATTAATTTTTTTTTAGCTTTTGTAGTACATAATTTATATTGATTATAGATACCGCAGGAAATGTGCTTATCAATCTTCCTCCACGTGACAGGACTATTCACCTGACTCCTTGACCTGAAATTAGAACCCACGACTAGCCAGATGTATCTATGGCTTAGACCCTCGGGCGTGAGAGTAAGTATGTATATTTGGAGAGCAAATAATGTATTGAACAAAGATGATCAAATAACAAAATTGCAGTTACCTCAAAACCGTTGTAGTGGTAATGTATTTATAGTTGATGAGTGTGGTATATTTGGTGGGGCTACATGAGCTCCGTGATTTGAGGGGCGGTTGCATGTCATGAGAACGTGCCCTGGAATGGCTCCTGATTTGTAGGGAACCAGTTACGAAAAGAATAAAAGCACGTGCGCCTGGATCCGTTAGGTCGATGCTTGCTTGGTAGGTCGAGGTCGCCATTTGGGGTTAGGTCGACCTGACTGACGGGTAGGGCTGGACCGTACCCGAAGTTGAATCTAGATCTTAAGGTCGGACTAAATTAGGTCGAGACCTGATAGGTCGGACAATGAACTTAAGTCGACTGATCAATAAGATGGGCCTTGAGCCATATAATAATTGGGCCTAGCCCACTGAGAATATGGTGGCAATAATCGCTTGAGGGTTGGGCTTTACTCGCTTAGCCCAACTCGACACTTTTTGGTATGTTCAGTGGCCCCCAACTTTCTAAGTTGACTTTGTCGACCAGGAAGTTAAAGGAATTTGGAAGAAGCTTGGCGTTACTCGCAAGTCGATGCTTGAGTAGAGATTTACCCGACCGAAGGTGACGTGGCTAAATCTCGAACGTTCACAGCGAACGGTTTGATCTGGAAGAGCGCCGTTTTTCTGTAATCATCACAACTCTGACGCTTGAGAGGCTGTCTTGGAAACCGTTTTCCGCATTCAATTAGGAAAATAAACTTTTGAATTTTCCTTTTCCTTATCAATTACTGAAAATATAAAAGCCCCAATCCTTCTCCGTTACGAACTTTTACTTTCTTCAAACCCTTGCATAACTCCGGCGATGGCAACTGAGACATCAATTGCTTTAAATTGAGCCTTCGTCTTCTCTAGTGACCAATCCTCGTTACTCTGATTAAGGTATTCTTCTCACTCTTCTGCATTAGGGTTCAATTTCTTCGCTTTCTTTGATTTTGCCATGGCTAGGACTTTTAGTAGTGAGCCCGGAGCTTGGTATGGCTACTGTAGTGTAAATCGGAGAGTCTATAAGCATCTGAACGGAGTATGGAGAGAGATGATGGTGGAGGAATGTTCCTTGATTTTAACCCGGTGGGGCTTGCATTTTAACGAGCTACTCTTGCCTGTAGGAGAGAACTTAGGTGCCTTAGAGATGAGCGACCCAAGAATCGTATCTTTTAATCTTTTCTGTGAGCTCCTCGACCATATAGTTGTGTTCTACGTCCAAAGTTCCAACAAACCCTCATTTCTTAGGAATAGAATTGGATTTCCGGGGGAATCTAGGTCGCCCCTTAGTACGTCTGCTAGGTCCCTTGAAACTGCGTATAGGACTGATTTCCCTGTTTCCTCTTCTTATACAGATATGATGACTCAAGGGGAAGCTAATGCCTTGACTTCTTCAAGTCCACGAATTGTGGATGCTTTCGAGTCATCAGTTATACCAGGGAGAAATGAAAGGGGGTACGTGCCTCCTAGGCCGCATAGAGGGAAGCAGAACCTCCCCTCGCGATTTGAAATGGTGTATAACTTCTGCGAGGTGGACAAGAAAGAGTTCAACATCACCATTTATAGCAGAAGGATTTCCTCTCCTAGTTTGGTGATACTTACGAGGAAGATCCTACTAGGGTGGCCTTCTATTATGTCCAATTCGAAGCCGGCCTGAGGTTGCCTTTGGACCCGTTTGTGAATAAGTTTTTAGAGTGCACAGATGCAATACCTCTCCAACTAGGGGCCAACACCTGTAAGGTACTGGTTTGCTTCGCTATGGTTTGCAGGTTCTTAGGGTATGAACCTTACATGAGGGTGTTTAAGGAGTTTTTTAGTATCAAATTTGATAAGGACAATGGGATAAGCACCCCTTCCAAACCAAAGTCCCCTAAGCTATTTATCAACCTCCCGGGTAAGGCTAGTGGCTGGAATTCCCACGTGGTGGTAGTAGAAAGTAGGAGAGGATGGGAGTTTCCCATGCCCAGCGCTGATACCACGGGTGTGAGGGAGGAAGATTACTGGGAGCCTTACTGGCAAGCCGATCTGTACGGGAGATTGGTGGAGCTAGCTGGGAAGGGACCCATCAGTTGGGAGGCCTTGGGAACCAACAAAAATAATTACATCCGAGCTGGGATGATGATTGGTGAAGGAGAGGTGGTGCCCTTGGTCCCCATAGTTAGATGTCAAAGGTACCCTGACTGGCTCACTCATGAGGGAGCTCGATTTAGATTCGAGAGAGAGTGTCATAGCTGCAAGAAGACTCCCAACCACTGTAAAGATAGGGAGGAGCACTTTGGGGGTAAGTGTTTTACTCTCCTTTGATTTTTACCCGCTCATTACTTGTTCGTATGTAGAACTGTTAGCTCGTACATAGATTTTTCTTGTCTCGCATATGCTTTAACTCGTAGATAATTTACTTTCGAGTAGAACTTTTAGTTCATACACATCTTGCTCGTACATAGAACTGATAGCTCGTATGTAGAACTTCCACTTATCGATCTAACCCTTTGTGACTTTGATTTCGTGCAGTTCTAACCCCTGAGCAAGAGGCTAACATGAGTCGAGCCATTGATGTAAGGAAAAGTAAGAGAAGCTACGGGGCTGCCAATGCTAGAGAGCATCGGGAGAGAGAGGGCACTCAGCGCCAAGAGCTCTTGAAGCTAGTAGATGCGGACGTTACCAATTCCATTCCCGTGGAGGACAATCTTGAGGAGCTGGAGGAGGGACGAGTAAGAGGAGATGGCCAAGGGGTTGAGGAGGCCGATGCTGCAGAGGTTGCTGGGGCCGAGCAAACCGTGGAACCTGTAAGGGAGGTCGTCCAAACTAGAACACGGTCTCAAGCCAAAACCAAATCCAAAGTTGTCTCCAAGGCCAAGTTGCCTATTATAGACGTGGATGAGGAGGAGGAAGAAGATGATGATGTTCCCCTGAGCAAGAAACCCAAGACCAGCATGTCCAAGGTGAGCTCGACCAATGAGCAGGTTGAAACTTCTGAACAGGTGGACGCTGATGCCAGGGGTCCCATGTCCTCTCCTATCCGGGTCTCATATTCTGAGATGGTGCAGGCTCAAGTGGACCAGTTGAGTGACGTTACTCCTCTTACCGGTGTGAACTGCTTGTCAAGAGAATACCCCGAGCTGGAATATGGCCAAGTAGTTGTGAGGAGATCTGCTGATCAAGACTTGGTCAAGAAATTGATTGACAGGGGCCTGACGGCTGAAACCTTTCGAGCTAGATCTGGCCTGGTTCACTGCGAGGTAACACTTGTATTTTCCTCTTCTATTCGTTTAATCTCCTTAACTGAACTTTTTGGTCAATCTGATTCCTTTTTGTTTAATCGGTATTTCAGTCTCTTGCCATGGTGGAGGCAGCTACGAGCTATTGGAAGGCTGCAGAAGAGCAAGAGAAGCTAGCCAAGTCCATGCTGGCTCGGAAGAATGAGGAGTTAAAGAAGCTCGATGAAGACTATGCTAAGTTAAAGGGAGAACACGACAAAATGAAGGAGGAGCACTCTGACTTGGATGCTGCTTACGAGGTCTTGAAGCTCGTTAAAGACAATGAGGTGAAGCTCAAGGAAGAAGCCTGGGGCAAGTTAGCAGAAGCCAACAAGGAGCTTGGTGCTGTCAAGTCAGGAAAAGAGAAAGCTGTACAGGACCTTGAACTGGCGTCCCAACTGTTGGAAGAAAGCCACATCATTTTAGCCAAAAAGCAAGAAGAACTTGAAGCTGCTCGGCTTCGATGGGAGGGGGAGCTAGATGATGCTGTGAAAGCTGCTAAGGAAGAGGCCGTGAAATCCTATAAGGAGGGTGATGAGCTCCACAATTATGTTACCGGGAAAGCCAGGTCGTTTTGGGATGTAGGTCGGAGCCATATGGCTCGACGCATCGTGGTGGACCCTTCTTTCGACATCTCCATCGAGCAATTGGCCAAATGGGCTTCGGATGATCCATACAATACGACAGCTCGCCCTGGCCATCGCTTAGTGCCTTATAATGACAATGACTTGGACAATATTGCCAACGATGACGCGGAGGCAGAGGCAGAAACTTGGATCCCTCCTCCTATCGAGCCAGTTAACTTTAACACCATTTTGGCAGAGTTAGAGGAACCTGATGAGCCGACCTTCGAAGGTGAGACTCCCCAATACACCATATCAGATTCAAGGAAGATTGTGTATCCAGACCAATAAGGGAATGTTTTGGGCAAGCCAGCTGATGCAAGCGATCATGTTGATGTCGATCCAGCTTCTACCAGTGACCAAGTCGAAGTCAATCCCACTAGTTGAAACTTAATTAGGATGGTTATATATCGAACAAGTCACAAACACTTTTTTGTTTTAGTTTTGCAAATGTTGATGCCTTGGCCCAGTTTTTGGGAGGCATCTTACTCATACATTTTTGGTTTGCTCTTGTCCTGGCCCGCTTTTGGGGGAACTGAGCCTTTATTTAATTGTAGCTGACTTTAAGACTTTGAATTCCATGCCTTATATTATAGCACGAATACGTGTCGAGCTAGATTTAATAGGACAAATTAGTCGTTCCAAGTCCTTGGTCAGATTGGCTTTTTGATAACTTAATCGACCTCAGACTTGTATAGTTTTTGCAGACAAGATTGACTAAGAGTCGAACCTGTTTAAGAGATCAAAGCTGACCAAGGGTCGAGCTTATTGGAACGAAGTCGACTAAGAGTCGGACTTGTTAAAGGAATAAAGCTGATTAAGAATCGAGCTTGTTAGAATGAAGCTGACTAAGAGTCGAGCTTGTTGGAACGAAGCTGACTAAGAGTCGAGCTTGTTAGAACGAAGTCGACTAAGAGTCGGACTTGTTAAAGGAGCAAAGCTGATTAAGAATCGAGCTTGTTAAAATAAAGGTGACTAAAAGTCGAGCTTGTTGAAGGAGCAAAACTGATTAAGAATCGAGCTTGTTAAAACGAAGTTGACTAAGAGTCGAGCTTGTTGAAATTAGTGTAACACAATATTTGGTCGAATAGAACTGCGATTTTTATTGAAGTAGGAAAATGCTTACATCAAAAGGAAAGCTAGAACTATGACAAATTCAAACTTGGAAATTGTACTAACTTTGAACTGAACTAGAGTCGAACTAGAAGTAGTACTTGATAAGGTGAGTAGCATGCCATGTGTGCTTCAACTCCTCACCATCTGGATGACCAATCATGTAAGTCCCTTCCTTGATGATTCGAGTAACAATATAGGGACCCTCCCAGTTGGGAGATAGCTTGTTCTGTTGGGTTCTCCTTCATGTTGCCTCAATCTTTCTTAGCACGTGGTCACCCACTTGGAATGATCTCGTCTTCACCTTCTTGTCATGGTAACTCTTTGTCCTTTACTTGTAATTGACCATTCGTAAGTAGGTTGTATCTCGCTTCTCGTCAATCAAATCCATGTCGATCAATCTGTTGGCGTCGTTCTGCTCTTGGTCGAAGAAGACCACTCTGGTTGTAGGAAATCGCAGCTCGGCTGGTGCCATGGCCTCCGAACCATATGTAAGAGCGAATGGGGTTTCCCCCGAGTGGTTGTGCGAACTGCCCAAAGAGCAAGGGGGAGTTCGTCCAACCAGTTACTACGTTGACCCACCAAGCCTGTCTTAAGAGAAGATAGGACGAGCTTGTTCGCTGCCTCAGCTTGTCCATTTCCTTGAGGATATGCAACAGAAGATTGCCAATGTTTGATTCCTACTCGATTCATTTATTCCTCGAAAGCTCGGGAGAACTGTAAGCCGTTGTCTGATACTATAGCTCGAGGGATCCCAAATCGACACCAGATGAAGTCATGAATGAAATTGATGGCATTTTCTTCTGTGATGCGAGCTAGTGGTTTTGCTTCGACCCACTTCATGAAATAATCAATGGCGACGATCACATACTTGCAGTTTCCACAGGCGGGAGGGAAGGGTCCAATCAAGTCGACGCCCCACATATCGAACGGCCAAGTAGCGATCACTGGAGTTTGCTCCGTTGTAGGTAGATGAGGCAAGTTGGCAAACCTTTGACACTGGTCTCATTGCTGAACAAAGTCATGAGTGTCAGCTCTCATGTGTGGCCAGTAGTAACCCAATGTAATCAGTTTGTCCGCCAAGGTTCTGGCCCCCGGGTGTCCACCACAGACCCCACTATGCACCTCGTGCATTAGCTGAGTAATTTCTTGGGGGTGGATGCATTTTAACAACGGCCTAGTGTACGACCTTCTGAACAGCATGCCTCCTTGGATAACATATCTCGAAGCCTTCTTTTTGATAGCTCGTGTCTTCTTCTCGTCTTCAGGGAGCTCGCCTCTTTCCAGGTACGCCTTCATTTCTTCGATCCAACACTTGTCGTAAACCCAATTTCTCAATGGATCCTCCACACACTGAATTTTGACCCTTTCATATGCTGGATTCTCGAGGAAGGAGATTGGTTCTTCATGTGGCTCGTCTGTAGTAGCTAGCTTCGAGAGTAGGTCAGCTAATTCATTGTCTTCTCGACCAATCCTTTGAATTTCCCAAAACTCTAAGTCTTTTATCAATTCCTTCACCAGGTTGCAGTATTTGATCAAGGTGGAGTTTAGCACCTCATACTCCCCTCTGACCTGATTGACTATTAATTGGGAGTCACAATATGCCATGATTTTAGTCGCTCCAAAGCACTTGGCGTACTCGATGGCTGTAACCAAAGCTTCGTACTCTGCTTGGTTGTTGGAGGCCTCAAATTTGAACCTCAAAGCTTCCTCATAAACTGTCCCCGACTCTGGCTCGATCAGAACTATCCCAGCTCCACTAACATTCTTCGTTGATGACCCATCTGAGTAAACTTTCCAACAGTCATCGGGTAGACTAGTGACGAGCTGGGACTCCTGCTCCTTTCCCTTAGCTTTCTCCTTTTGAACTCGCACCTCGCTATCTTCCTTGGTGAACATTAGCTCGACCAAGAAGTCTGCCAAGGCTTGAGCCTTCAACGCCTTTCGAGGTCGATACTCGATGTCGAATTCTGTGAGAGCAATTGACCAATTGAGTAGACGACCTGAACTTCCTGGCTTATGAAGAATTTTTCTCAAAGGCGCATTCGTGAGCACCACAATAGAATGAGCTAAAAAGTAAGCTCGCAGCTTTCTCGAAGCTAAGACTAAGGCATAGGCAACCTTCTCTGCATTGTAATACCTGCCCTCAACATCTGATAGGGACTTGCTAACATAGTACACGGGCTTTTGAAGCCCTTCCTCTTCTCGAACCAAGACTGCTGCAACTGATTGATCACCCACAGACAGATACACAAATAAAGTCTCTCCAGTAGTCGGGCTGCTCAATAGAGGAGGAGTAGGGAGGTACTCCTTAAGCTGTTGGAACGACGAATGACATTCGGCCGTCCACTCAAAAGTCCCCCTTAAAGATTTGAAGAAGGGGAGAGACCTTTTTGCCGACTTGTCTATTAAGCGACCTAGGGCTGCCACCCTACCGTTAAGTCGCTGCATCTCCTTTATGTTTGTTGGCTGCTGCATGTCGATTAGAGCCTTTATTATTTCTGGATTGGCTTCAATACCCTGCTGGGACACCATGAAACCAAGAAACTTTCCTGCTGCTACTCCAAACACACATTTGCTCGGGTTGAGCTTCATGTCGTTTGCTCGTAAATTGGCGAACGTTTCCTTTAGGTCGACCACGTGACGTCTAGCCTTAGTTTTGATGACCATATCGTCGACGTAGGCCTCCATGTTTCGGCCAATTTGTGAAGCAAAGACTTTGTTGACCATACGTTGATAGGTCGCTCCTGCATTCTTTAACCCGAACGGCATCGTATTGTAGCAGTAGATGCCTCCAGCAGCTTGAAACACCGTCTTCACAATGTCATCCTCATGCATCTTGATCTGGTGATAGCCTGAATAGGCATCGAGGAAGCTGAGGGTGGAATGTCCAGCGATAGAATCAACAAGCTTGTCAATCCGAGGTAGGGGATAGCTGTCCTTTGGGCAAGCAAGGTTGAGATTGGTGAAGTCGACACACATTCTCCACTTGCCATTAGCTTTTTTCACCATGACCACATTAGCTAGCCAGGTGGTATGTGTGGCCTCTTTGATTATACTTGCACTCAAAAGTTTTTGTACCTCGAGTTTTATAGCCTCCTCTTTGTCGCGAGCAAAGCTTCTCAGCCTCTGAGGTTTGGGTTTTATGGTCGGGTTGACCTCCAGCCTATGAACAACGACCTCTTCCTTAATCCCTCTCATGTCTTCTACTCGCCATGCAAAGACGTCATTGCTTTCCTTGAGTAGCTCGACAATCTCTAATCTTTCCTCAGGGGATAATTGCTTTCCAATCTGAATTTTTTGCTCAGGATAGGAGGGATTTGTGATCACCGCTTCCAGCTCGTCCACAACTTCTAGCTCCGGACCATCTCTAAATTGTAGGGTTTCGATGATGATTTCTCGAACCCTCTGTCTTTCTTTGGCCCCCAAGTGGGGAGCTTCCTCAGCAATCATGTCATCCAGCTCATCCGCGATCTCACTGGTGGTGGCCCCCGAGTTATTGTTGACTTGGAGGCATAGGTCGCCTATGAAGACTTGGTCGACCATAACTGTATCCGGATCGACCGTTGTGAGTGTAGAGGGACGTGTCGACTCTGTCATGACCTCGTCATGCGAGCAATAGGTCTCCTCTTCTACGCAGGTAATCGTAGATAGTCGAGTAGTTTTGGTGACAGATTTAGATATCTTCAAGTATCCCTCCGCTGTTTCAATCTCTAATTCCCTCTTCTTTCTTTCTCGAAGGAATGATCAAGGTATGCTCGAGATGTGCTTTGTACACAGCCGACTCCAGCTGGCGTGGGAAATTTAACTCGCTGGTAGGGAATTGAGGCCACCATCCCAAGTGCGACCTGGCCAGGAATACCAAGGATTGCAGCATAATCACTATTCACGTCAATTACAATAAATTTTACCTTGGATATGACCCTGTAGGGGTGTTGGCCTATGTCGACATCTAGCTCGATCTGTCCTTTGGCATCGACCCGGTGGTTGGTAAAGCCTTCCAATCTGCCATCATATCGCTCGAGCTGCTCGTTTGAAAGTCCCATCTCTTGGAACGTTTTGTAGAACAAAATATCTTTGCAGGCCCCCATGTCTATCAAGAGTCTGCTCGTCGTACACCCATCTATTAATCCTGGGATAACGAGAAATTTCTCTCTAGCTGCCATATTGGTTGCCAGCTCGTCCGGATAGAAACTAATCATCTCGTCCCTGATATAGCTTCTTGGGGGGACATATGGTGCCTTGCTGAGCTAGAATATTCTGTGTTTGATGGCAGTATTGCTGGCTTGCTCTGTAATGACGCCCAAATTCATCCTAGGTTGCCCCGGCTCTGGATGTCCACTCGCAGGTCGCTCACCACCGCCTGTTTGAGGCCTTTTTACGTACGCATCGAGCCTTCCCTGATCAACCATCCTCTGAATGATACGCTTCAAACTCATGCAACCCTCCATAGTATGGCCCGTATCATTGTGATACTCACAGTATTTGCTGTTGTCCCTTCTGAACTTGTTTACTGGGTACATAGGGGAAGGTGGGCCTAGCTCGACCGCATTCATTATTTCAGTTCGACTCACCGTCAGGGAAGTGAAAGCCTCGGGCACTTTTTCAGTCGCCCTTGTTCTATTCTTGCCATTCTTATTGTTTCCCCCATTCTTGGCTGAGTCCTTTTTATCATCAGCGACCTCAGCCTTGGGGATTTTCCCATTTTTCTTCTCTTTTCTCTCCTCAGCCAATGCTACGTTGTAAGCCTTTTCGAACAACTCTTGTCGAGTAGTGACAGTTCGAACTGTCAGCTCGTAGTCCATATCTGTAGAAGTAATTCCACTCCTGAAACAATTGATCACCTCCCTGTCTGTGAGGTCCTCCTCGATCTTGTCGACCATCTCCTTAAACTTGGTATAGTAGCTCATCGAGCTTTCATTTTTTCCTTGTACCAAGTTGTTTAGATCGGTGACTGTCATCTTCCGAGCTCCAGCAGTCGAGAAGCGCTCCAGAAACTTTGTCCTCATATAAGACCAAGTTGAGATGCAACCCGGCGCCAAGCCATTGAGCCAAGTAAGGGCTGCCCCTGTGAGTGTGCTTGTAAGTGCCTTGCACATCATGTCGTCCTCGTGGGAGATGAAGCATATGGTAGCCTCCAAGTGTTGTATATGGCTTTTGGCGTTGGTCGCACCTGAATATTTTTCTAGGACCGGCAATCTGAAACCTGGCGGAGGTCGACGGTCGAGCAACTCTTTGGACAAGGGTCGAAGAGCAAAATCCTTGTGTTCACCCTTTCCAGCGCCTTCCTTCTTATCAACTTCCCACTGCTCAAACTTCCTCTTCCATAGGAGCCATTCTCTAGCATCTGGTCTGTCGTCCCTGGCCTAGGAGACGTCGTTTAACCTTTGCCTTTCTTCTCGAGGATGTTCTCTCCCAGAGTGGCCCCTGTGTCTCTCACTCCTAGGAGGAGTTATCTCTCTGTTTCTCCTGTCCCTGTGAGAGGGTGACCTCACTGAAGGAAGTGGCGACCTGCGCCTTTCATCTCTAACGGGCGACCTGCGCCTATCATCTCCCAGTAGCGACCTGCACCTACCCTCTCTAACTGGCGACCTACGCCTATCTCCTCTGTGGGATTGTGACCTTTCATTCCTAGCAGGCCTGTTTCTTTCGGCCTCTCTTTGTCGTCTCAGCTCCGACTCAGCCTCCTGCTCCCGGTTGGTGTTGAGATGACTCCTCAGGTCGTTAGATGGGACTTGTATATGAGTTCGGATATGAGGAACTATCTGTCGCTCACAATTTTTCTGGGTACTCATTTTGCGCTGTCAATTGGAAACTTGAGAGGGAGCTGCTCTCTCCGACCTCCTATCAGTCTGCTCTGGCTCCTCCTCCATAGCTAATAGCTCTGCTAGGATCTGAGCTCGCTCTAGCAGCATCTCTTTTCTGCTGAGGGGATTAGAAGAGGGACCTGCCCTGTTTCCAGCATTCATTTGCCCTGTTTGACGCTTTGGAGGAGGTGGCGCTCCCTGCCCTTCCATAGGTCGCTTGTCCCTCCTCCCATCTGGCAATCCTCTGCCATCAGCAACACTATTAGATCGGGTTGCCCTAGCGTGATGGCGCGGTGGAGGGGGAGGAGGCAAATTAGCATTTCCGGTGTTTGCATTGGCGTTAGTGTTTCCTTCATTGTATTCAAGCGAGGCCTCAGATACATGTCCATCCGAAGTCACCATGGTTGCAGGTTGAGAAAGCTTTCGAGGTCAAGTTATGCACGTTTCCCGGCAATGGAACCAAACTGATACCGCAGGAAATGTGCTTATCAATCTTCCTCCACGTGGCAGGACTATTCACCTGACTCCTTGACCTGAAATCAGAACCCACGACTAGCCGGATGTGTCTCCGGCTTAGACCCTCGGGCGTGAGAGTAAGTATGTATTTTTGGAGAGCAAAAATGTATTGAACAAAGACGATCAAATAATAAAATTGCAGTTACCTCAAAACCATTGTAGTGGTAATGTATTTATAGTTGATGAGTGTGGTATATTTGGTGGGGCTACATGAGCTCCGTGATTTGAGGGGCGGTTGCATATCATGAGAACGTGCCCTGGAATGGCTCCTAATTTGTAGGGAACCAGTTTCGAAAAAAATAGAAGCACGTGCGCCTGGATCCGTTAGGTCGACGCTTGCTTGGTAGGTCGAGGTCGCCATTTGGGGTTAGGTCGACCTGACTGACGGGTAGGGCTGGACCGTACCCGAAGTTGAATCTGGATCGTAAGGTCGGACTAAGTTAGGTCGAGACCTGATAGGTCGGACAATGAACTTAAGTCGACTGATCAATAAGATGGGCCTTGAGCCATATAATAATTGGGCCTAGCCCACTGAGAATGTGGTGGCAATAATCGATTGAGGGTTGGGCTTTACTCGCTTAGCCCAACTCGACAATTTTTGGTATGTTCAATTATGATAATTGAAATTTGAATATAAAGATGAATTATTATTATTACGAATTAAATTTTAATTTTATAGATGACTGACTTCTCTCACTCAACAATTAGTATTGTTAGTTGCTAGCAATAAAGCACATTAGTAAAAGATTGACAAATGCAATCATGAAAATGAACTCAAATGGAAAAACTCAATACATGAAAATTGTACATGACATAAAAATACATGAATCTAGAAGTTTTCAACTTCAGAAAATTAGTTTTGGTCAATTAAACACATGGAAACATTTAAGTCTTGAAACTGAAACACATTTTGACAGATTTTATAGTCATGCAAGATGGGTTAAAATAAATACTTAGAATATACATTAAATCATGTGAACATCCATAAGAATACTTTCATGGGTTAAGAATAGATTGCAATTTACAAATCTCAAAATTTTCATGTATTTATTTTACTATAATTCTTGCAAGGAACAGTAGCCCTTATTAGTGCTACATGGACAGATTTTTATTACTTCAAATTTGAAGTCTAAAATCAAGTCAAATTAAGGAAGAATGTATAAAGGTTTCTGCAAATAGATAAAGAAGAATTAGTAACAACCAACAAAAGTTATATATGTAATATTAAAAAATAATAAACAAAAATAGGAACTTAAAGAAACAAAGTATAAAACAATGAATCTTACAACTTTGAACAACAACAATCTCAAAAGCATCCACATAGGTAGTTGCAAGAAATATAAACATGACAATATTAATGTAGCCCACCAATTTTCATCAACAAAATCAATCAAGAATATCACGCATTTGAAGGTAGGAGCTGAAATACAACAACATAAAAAACAAACATGCTTTCTCATATTTATATTTCATGCAAAGACCGAACATATTCTTATATTAAAAGTGATTAAAAATTACATTCAAACATATCAAATCTTTCAAATTTTTGAATGATTATGAACAATTAATCTTCCATACATGAATGTATACAATATCTCTTAATAAATGAATGTCTAACCTATGACCTTTCATATCCAAAGGGGTCTATGTAATAGTTAACATATATTATAACTATTATAATTAATTAATACTATTAATAGTAATAATTAACTTATATAATAACTATTATAATTAAATAATACTATTAATTTTTTTCAATTATTAACATATATAATAATTATTACAATTAGCTAATCTATTAACAATAATAGTTAACATATATAGTAACTATTATGATTAACTAATATTATTGATAGTAATAGTTAACATGTATTGTAAGTATTATAATTAAGGGTTAATGACAATTTAGGGCCTGTAGTACAGGGGTGGTACCACATTGGGGCTCGAAGTCCTAAAACTATCAATTTAGGGCCCGAATTTACAATTTTGATCAAATTGGGGCTTTTTGACGTTTTCCGTCAAAAACTCCCGTTAAGTGACAATGTGAAAATCACGTGACATTCAGTGAGGGCATTTTGGTCCTTTCATAGACTTCAGGCCCTAAATTGACAATTGCCCAATTTATACCTTCTTCCTCCCTCTTCAACCAAACAACGGCAAACCCACCGGCGCCACTCCTCCATTTATTTCGGCGACTGAAATAACCAAACAACAAACCCACCACCACACCCAACCCCATTCACGTTCCCATCACTACAGCAAACCGACCATAAATTCATCATCATCAACCCTCCCCAAACCCATCCCTAGTTCATTCTTCCCCATTCCCTTCCATCTTCCTCCGCCTCCATCCACCTTCCTCCGTCATTGTCTCCCTTGTCTACAAACTCTCTCCTCTCTCTCCTTCATACTCAGTCCGACAGTCCACAACCCCAACCCATGCCCCCATAATCTCTCCTCTTTATCGTCCTCCTCCATGCCCAGTCGTCCGCCCATCCCTATTCTGCAGTGAAGCTTGCCATTGTTGATTGAAGATTTTTTATTTTATTTTGCAAATTAATATTTAGGGTTTCAAACGAAACCTTCAATGTTGCAGATTTTGGCTTCAAAATTGCAGATTTTTGGGTTCATTTTTGAAGATTTTTTGTTTGGTTTTGTCAATTTTAGATTCTATTTTATCAGATTTTCAGATTCATGAACACCATATTGTATATTTTGTCAAATTTGCAGATTTCGACGAGGGTTTCATGTAAATTGTGTTACCGGTGGCGGAGGAGTTTTTAAGTTTTAGTTGAAATTAGTGTTTTAATGTGAGTTTTGGTTGAACGTTGCTGAAAAATTGGTGGTTTGGAGGTTGGGTATTAGCTGCAGACTATGGAAGATGGGGTGAAGAGGGGTAATGTTTGAAGGAAGAGGATGAGCTTCAATGGAGGCGGCGGAGAACTGGTGGCTAGTGGCGGGGTATCATTTTTAGGAGGAGGAGACGTGGTGGAAGGTGGTGGTGGTGAGGCGGCAGGCTGTTCTGATGGGGGTGGGGTGGAATTGCCGGTGATGAAGGTTGATTTTTTGGTAATTTTTTTTATTTTTTATTTACATTATATAATTATTTATTTCTATGTAATGATTTTTTTAAATCAATGAAATAAATATTTTTTGCTTAAAAAATGAAATATTGAGTTTTAGTTTAAATTTTTTTTATTTTTTATTTACATTATATAATTATCCAATCTAAAATAATTAGTAATTTTTTTGAAACAAAATAATTACTAATTTAAATTATTAGAAAAAAAGATAATAGTTAATATCTTAAATTATTTTAAATCATATTAACTATTATCTTTATTTTTTCAATATTTTAAATTTATTAATTATTTTTGTAAAAAAAAAACTAAATATTTTTATTTATTATTTTATAGGGCAAATGACAATTTAGGGTCTGAAGTCTACGGTATCAGATTGGGGCCTGAAGTCTATGAAATGACCAAAATACCCTCACAAAATGTCATGTGACTCGTACGGGGTCAGTTAACGGGATTTTTTGACGGAAAATATCAAAAAGCCCCAATTTGATCAAAATTGTAAATTCAGATCCTAAATTGATAGTTTTAGGACTTCGGGCCCCAATGTGGTACCACCCCTATACTACAGGCCCTAAATTGTCATTAATCCTATAATTAACTAATACTAATAGTAATATTTAACTTTTGTAGAAACTATCATGATTAACTAATATTATTAATTGAAAATTTTAATTTATATAATAACTATTATGATCAACTAATACTATTAATTGTAATAGTTAACAAATATTATAAGTATTATGATTAACTAATACTATTAATAGTAATAGTTAACTTATATAGTAAATATATGATTAACTAATACTATTAATAGTAATAGTTAACATATATAGTTATCCAGAATAGTTAACTATTATTATTATAAGTATTAGTTACTTTAATAGTTATCTTTTGTTGTAACTAATATTATTAGCTAAGGAATTTTTTTTGAAAATTCGCATATTTATGAAGGTATTGTTGATGTGGCATCGCCAAATACAATATTTGTCTATAATTCGCCTACGTGGCAACACCATAGCTCTTTTCATCAACTTTAATATATATATATACTAGTACATGTCCGTGTCCAAGGCCACGTGAGTTTTTTTTATATATATATCAAAAAAAAAAGGTCAAGTATATCGCACGACATACTAAGTTGTGAGGGCGAAATGGGAAAGGGACAAAATAGTGAGGGCAAAATGGGAATTTTCGCGGAATCTACTGTTCATACAACTGTTCACAAGGCAGGCCTCATTTATATTATATTATATATATATATATATATATATATATATATATATATATATATATATATATATATATATATATATATATAGATTTAGTTTCCACCAATAATTACTTGGTGACTTTTTATATTTCTCATCAATCATCTTTATTTAATTTTTTTGTAACTCTTGTTACTAATACCTTTGATTATCTCCATTTATCACTAAATTTGTATTTAGTTTTCATCAATTATTATTTGATAAGATTATTTGACATATTCGTTAAGTTCACCGTGATAGTTATAGTAATTGTTATATTATACTAATAATATTAGCTTATATTAAACTAAATGATAATAGTTACCCTATATAATTACTATTATGATTAATTAATACTATTAATAATAATAGTTAACATATATAGTCACTATTATAATTAACTAATAATAGTAATAGTAATAGTTAATCTATATAGTAACTATTATAATTAACTAATAATAGTAATAGTGATAGTTAACCTATATAGTAATTGTTATGATTAAATAATATTATTAATAGTAATGTTAACCTATATAGTAACTATTATGATTAACTAATACTATTAATATTAATTTTAACCTATATAGTAACTATTATAATTAACTAATACTATTAATAGTAATTGTTAACATATATTAACTATTATGATTAACTAATACTATTAATAGTAATATTTAACATATATAGTAACTATTATAGTTAACTAATACAATTAATAGTATTAGTTAACTTATATAGTAACTATTCTAGTTAACTAATACTATTAATAGTAATAGTTTACATACTCCCTCCGTCCAGTTACATACTTCACACTTTCTATTTTGGGCGTTCAATTACATACTTCACACTTTGTCTCCTACATTATTTTAATACTCACAACACCATTATAATTTACTATTCCCTCCACTCATTCTCTCTCCTATTTTACTTTTACACTCACAACATTATATCATTATTTTTTTCCTTAATCCACGCGTAAACAGTAACTGTGAAGTATTAACTTGGACGGAGGGAGTATATAGTAACTATTATAGTTAACTAATTCAATTAATAGTAATAGTTAACTTATATAGTAACTATTATAGTTAATTAATACTATTAATAGTAATAGTTAACCTATATAATAACTATTATTATTAACTATTAGTATTAGTTAATAAGGAGAATATAAAGAATCTTTAGATTTTAGAATGGTGATGAGATGGCTTCTCAAAAGCAAGAGTTTGTCTAAACATGTCTACGTGACGAATTCTTAGGCCTCCTCACCAACTTTAATATATACTCCATATATAGATTTCAGGATTCTAATAACTATATTTAAATAAAGAGTCACCTCATTCACTAAAAAATAATAACAAAGAAAAATAATTATGTGCTAATAAGATTTTTGTTCATGAAGTGCTTCAAAAATATTATTTAGAATTCATTCATTTACAAAATAATATACAAAACTAGTAAAACGATCTTTTTAAAACATTGACAAATCAACTGTTACACTTTTTTAAGAAAGAGAGAGTATTTAAGTATCAAAAATGTTGAACTTATATTTGTTTATCTACAACTTAAGTTTATTATATTTAGTTATTAGACATTTTATTAATATATAAATAAATATCTATATCTATATATATATATAAAGGTTGAAGTGATTTTAGCACTCAATTTTTCCCTTCAAAATTTTGAGACATCACATGACTAATATACCCTTAAATTAGTGATAGCAAATGACCTATTTACCCCTATTCAAATCTGATACAAATAATGAGCCTTTTTGAAATCATAAATTTTTTCATGCCTCATTATTACATTTAATGCTAAATGGGAAATGCTACATTATGGTTTAAGAAGCAATCAATTTGGCACAACCTTTGATAACTGTCATTATTCAAATCTGATACAAATAATGACACTTTTAAATTTTCTCTTTTCATATTTTTTTTTCTTTTTCTCACTTATTTAATCCGAAAAGTATGAAACCAATACTCCCTATCACTGCCTTTATTTTCACTAGCTTTTTTCTTCGAATGATGTACTACTATTAGCTAGAATATCAATGTTGAAATAAGAGAATCAAAATTTTATATTGAATTCTTAAATGAAGAAATAAGGCAATAAAAAACAAAAATATAATCAATGAAATCAAAGTTAAAGTATTATTTTTCTGCCAAAAAATACACATGCTCAAATTAGAACATTTAGTAAAATACTTAGAACTACTTTAAAAAAAAAATATTTTTCTCGGTCTCAAAATGACAGGATAGTTCTAATTTAATTTTGATAGTAAGTTTGATTTATTTTTGACCAAAAAATTGATATTAACACAACATTAATATCAATATCATTTTTAAAAGTTCATTTGAGTTATTAAGTTTCATTATTTTCTAGATCAATGTTCAATTAAGTTAACATTAAAAATAAAGTGAGTATTTTTTTTTTTGAACGGGGTAAATATAAGATTACAAAAAGTTGAAGACATTTTACTACAATGTCCTACTACTTTAGTTTTAAAATAAATATAAAAAAAATTGAGATGGGGAGAGAAATTTTTTTTCAAACCCAGCATTTTTGCATTTAAATAGTGGTCAATAGCCAATGATTTGGTCTTCACTATTTACAGTATTTACAGACACAAATTTTAAGAATTCATTCTCACCCTGTTTTTTTTTTTAAAGAGCGCACTATGACATTGAGACAACAATTTTGAGACACGGGCAAATGAACATGCTATTTTACTATTAAAAATGCCTATAAATACGAAAAAACTATAAATTTTTCATTTTCATAGGCAAATGAACATGTTGTTCGTCGATTTTATCTGTTAACTCACTCATTTGGTCTGTTTTTAGTAATGGTTAATTGTATGTTATTTTGTGTAAGATAAATAATTGTGATGGGTTGAAGATTTTAATATGTGATGAAATAAAAAGACCGTGGATGACACCACAAATGTTGTATACAAGATTTTTTTTTAAAGTTTATAATTTTTATTACTGATGCCAAGATATATTTTTGTTGTATACTTTTTATTTTAATTTTTTTCCTAAACTAACCTTTATAGTTATAGTAACTTTTTTTAATTTAATTTCTCCTATTTATCTAAGTTTTTTGATCGTGTGTTTAACATACGGATGTTACGCTAGTTCGCATTAATGGTGGATGATAAGAAAATTTGCACACTTTTTATCCAAGTAATTGCAAATATTTAATGAATATCAAAATGAATGCATGATTTTCAAATAATTTTCATATTAACACATTATCAATAAAAATACAAATTTCCATTGAATATATATAAACATATATATTTAAATCATAAAGTTTAGTTTGTCTTTTCTTTTATACATTAAATATTATTTATTAGTTTGAGTAATATCATTATCATTAGAAAAAAGAATTGGTCCCCTCGAAGAAAATTCCAAAATTCGCCACTAATGTATTAATATACATGTCCGAATGACTTTGCATATTTATGTCCGTGAAAAATAATTAACTAGCACAAAAACTCTCCATTTTATGAAAATGTTTTTATTTGACTATTCAAATAGTTTAGTGTTAATTTTTTTTTTCATTTCAATATTACCCTTAATGAAATTAAGAAAACGCTTGTAGAAAACGACAATTTAAATATTCTACGGAAAATGTCCTTTAAATTCTGAAAAAGTATCATAATGTTCCATGAATTCATTCTCATGTTGTATTATTATGTAACATACTACATCACATGAGATACTGCATAACTGATTATAATACTACATCACATGAGATATTGCATAACTGATTATAATACTGCATGAGTGGTCGACGGTGGTGGTGGCAAGCAACATTAATATTGATGATGTTGTATTATAATTTTTAATTACTATATATTAAATACAGTATAATATACTACTATATAAAAACTTGTAAGGCATTTAATTTAATGAAAAATTTGAGAATAAGTGATTTGTTTGAACTTATTAGTCAAATTCCCAATATTTTAAGGACAGAGTTTAGGGACTAATTAAAAAGTTCAGGGACTAATTACAAAAATGTTCAAATGCATTGGACGGAAATGTTATCTGAGTAATCTATAGTATAAATGGAAGCTCTACTATGATTATGAACAGTTTTTTGCACAGTGTCAAGTGGTAAAATTCTCATTTATCTCTCATACATTTGTCCTTTTTTTCTCATACATTTGTCCTTTTTCCATTTTATCCTTAAAAAAAAATTAAATATATTTTTTTTAATTTAAAAAAAAAAATTTAAAAAAAAATAACGTGATATTCATAAATTTGGCTAAATGCGGTATGAATTTTATCGCCTGAGACCGACGACCTTAAATAGACGGTGGTCGTAGCGACGAAGGTTTAATTGCTAGGGTTTTACCGTCGTTTGTAGTGGTCTTCGAAGATGAAATGCTAGTTCCCCTTTCCGATTTTGTTCCGGAAGTACCTCATGCAATGGCAGGTACTGTATCTATCTTCCCTGTTTTTGTCGAATTCTGTACTCCCTCCATCCCGGACCTTGGTGCCTAGTTTGATTTTTCACGCAAATTAAGGAGAGAGTATTATATTGAAAATGTTGTGAGTGTGAAAATAAAATAGGAGAGAGAATGAGTGGAGGGAATAGTAAATTATAATGGTGTTGTGAGTATTAAAATAATGTAGGAGAGAGAATGAGCGGAGGAAATAGTAAAGATTTTTTTCCATTTTAGAAAATGTGCACGTAGGTTTGGGGCGCCCAAAATGGAAAGTGTGCACGTAGGTATGTGACGGAGGGAGTACTATACTTGACACTTCTTTCCATTTTGGGCCGTCCCACTATACTTGACACCTTCCAAAAATAACCAAGTTTTTATATTTTTATATTCACTCTACCCCACCACTCATTCTCTCTCTTCATTTTCTACCACATATTTATTCAACCAACACTACTATTTACCCCACTCATTCTCTCTCTTCATTTTCCACCACACATTTTTTTTATTTTATTTTTTTTCCTTGGTTTTTGAACCCACCCCTTGGGTGTCAAGTATAGTGGGACGGAGGGAGTATTTTTTTTCTTATCTAATTCTTTTTTTTTTTAAACACAATTCCCTGACTAACAAACCTTAAAAAAAGTATTTGCAAAAATGACCAAGTTCCATGAAACTTGCTACTTTACTCACTAGCGAATTTCACCGAACTTGGTCATTTATTCAAATACTTTTCAAGGGTTGTTATTTAGGGAATACTTTTTTAAAAAGGAATAAACTGAGAAAAAATCCGAATTATGTTGAATTTAAGGCGTTTGGATGTATATTTAGTGTGTTTTGTGCATACATGCATGTAAGCAATTCACTGTTTTAGTGAATTGTTTGGTTCTGATTGTTTAATTTTCCTGGGTCTTTTGATTTGTGGGCGGAAAATGGTGGTTGATTGCACCAGCAGAACCGGCTAATACAGTAGATGCTCAACCTGTTGGCGATTGGCCGTCAGCGCGCTTCATGTGGAAAATTGAGAATTTTTCTAAGTTGAATGCAAAAAAGTTGTATTCTGAAGTTTTCTATGCTGGAGGATATAAATGGTATTTGATCTCTGACTTTCTCTCTTATGATCTACAAGTTTTGCATGTACTCCCTCCGTCACATTTCAAATTGGACATTTTAAAGTTGACACACTAATTAAAGGAAAATGCATAATATTAAGGTGTTGTGAGTATGTAAAGCGGGATAGTGGTTTTTAGTTGGTTAAATAATAATAGGGGTAGTTGTTGTCACTATGACAAGTGGTGCCATTGACTACAAAATACAAAAAGAATTTTCTATTTTGGACTTGGCTGATTTTAAGTGAGACGCCAAAATGGGAGTTTGTCTAATCAGAGGGAGTACGTTTTTAAGTCGAACTAGGCTAGATATTTTGTGATTGATGTCTAAGATTCTTTTTGCACGGTTGGTGTTGGACAGGCGAGTTCTCATATTTCCCAAAGGGAACAATGTTGATCATTTGTCAATGTATCTGGATGTCGCCGATTCTACAACGCTACCATATGGCTGGGGCAGATATGCTCAGTTCAGCTTAGCTGTGGTCAATCAAATTCATAAAAAGTTTACTGTGCGGAAAGGTAATGAGCACTCTATACTATGTTGATTTAAGTACTGGATAGGAGTTATTTTTCCATTTCTTGGCTAATCCCTGGAGTAAAAACATTATCAAATATGGGGAAGATTGAAGAGGTAAGAACGCTCTATTGTGATTGCCTTTCCAAGAGTTTCAACCACACTTTTACTGCTAAATTTCTTTTGAATTTATTGTCTGCAAATCGTTCTTTTCAGCTTGTTAAATGTGTCAAATAAATTTTAAGATGCTTATGCGATGAATATCGATTTATTAGAAACTGTATGAATACTCTGTAAGTATGTTTGGACTTTTGGTCTATCTTTTTAATCTTAATTGATGATATTAAAGCAAAAAATAGCATATACTAGAATGAGTCACTCAATTTTCTTGTATTATATTTTCTTCTCTAGTAGTATATCGGAAATTGTGGAGAGAGAAAGTTCCTAATCTTTGTGGTCCTTTTCAATGGAAACACTCATTAGTGGTGGAGGCTGCAACAAGATGTCCAATTAGTTACATAGTTATGGTATCAATTGATACATCAAAGGAAAGTTTAGAGAGCATCAGTCAGCCCGCATAGTACCATCTCAAACTCGTTAGTATTTGAGAACGACATTTAGATTATAGTTCTACATAATCTCTCCGTCCCACCTCAAATTGCAAAAAAAAAACGTTGATGCACGGGAATTAAGGAGATGTATACTCCCTCCATCTCACCCGAAAAGGCACAAAAGTGGTCTTGCACGGAAATTAAGAAGAATGTATGATGAAGTAAGTGTTGTGAGTATGAAAAGTGATGCAGGAGAGAAAATGTGGGGTAGGGAATAGTAAGTGGATAGTTATTGTTAGTATGACAAGTGGGTCCCATAAATAAAGAATTATTAAAAAGCTTCTATTTTGGGAATGTGCCTTTTTAAATGGGACATCTAAAATAGAAATTTGTGCCTTTTCGAATGGGACGGAAGGAGTATAATATTAAGTTGGTGTGAGTATGGATAACGGTGTAGGGACTAGGGATTATTAGTGGGGTAGGGAATAGTAAGTGGGTTAGTTGATGTGTATATGACAAGTGGATCCAACTAATTAAATTATATTAAAAAAAAATCCATTTTTGGATTTTGCAATTTCTAATGGGACCCCTAAAATGGCAAATATTGCTATTTGAGGTGGGACAGAGGGAGTATTTAATTTGGTTATGTGTTTATAATGGATATTTATAAGATTTACTGCCAACCTGGTCTAAATTCTAAAATTGGAGTTTATATTCCAACATATTTTATATAACATTGTATTGGAGTTTATAATGCATTGGAGGAATTGTTGCTAGTTACTTATAGATGGAGCATGATGGGGAAAGGAAATTGCAGTAGTAAGAAAAATAAGTACGTTTGTAAGTCATGATTCTAGTACAGTATGTTGCCAAATTCCCATGAAAATATGTTGAGTGGGCATAGTAAACTGCATTATAGGCCACTGCATTATCCAGTTTGTAAATTGCATAACTCCAAAGAAAGTCGCCTTACGATTCTGCCAATGGCTAGCATGACTTTTTGATTGTTAATCTACCGGGAGTTCTTCTAAGGAGAGACTGGAGAAAAAAGCAGTTCATATATTTAGAACTGAAGCTTCAAAAGGATTACATTGTTTTTGCTGTCGCAGAACCTTCTCCCCTCCACCCCTCTTTTTTAAAATCAAAATGGTGAAAATGACGCCCTTCTTTCTGTGGACATATGTTTTTTACTTTTGTTTTATATTTTCAATCTTAATTGATGGTATTAAACCAAAATATGACAGATACTAGAATGAATCGCCTATTTTTTGTGTTATAGTTTCTGCTCTAATAGTGCGTATGTCGTCGGGAGAAAGTTTCCAATCTTTGCCCCCTTTTCGATGGAAACACTCATTATTGGTGGAGGGTGGAACAAGATGTCCAATCAGATATATGCTAATTATGGTATACATCAAGGGATAGTTTAGAGAACATCAATCAACCCACATAAAAAATATTTCAAACCTTTTAATTTTTGAGTGCGATATCTAGATTATAGAACCTACATTTTTCATATGATTATGTGTTTGAGGATTAAAATAGATATTTATGATTTACTGCCAACCTGGTCAAAATTCTTAATTTCGAGTTCATCTGCCACGAGTTCTTCTAGGGAGAGACCAGAGAAAAATGCAGTTCATATATTTAGAGCTGAAGTTTCAAAAGGATTACCTTCTTCTTGCTGTCACAGAAACTTCTTCTTGCTGTCACAGAAACTTCTTCTTGCTGTCACAGAAACTTCTTCCCCCCCTTTTTAAAATTAAAATGGTGAAGAACCTGCTGGTGCATTATGTGCACAGAAGGAGTATTTTTTGAAGAGGTATTTTGGTGTGAGGATAAGCGTCTCATTGAAGAGTATATGGTGGTTAGGGATGAGATGAGGATGTCTCACTTCCATTATGCTGTTGGGATTAGAAGCGTAAAGAACATTTGACTACTTTACAAATTTTAGAGTCTGTTTTGGGCATGAAGATTCTTCAAAGTGTTGTTACGGGGATTACTATGGATAGCCAGGTCCACCCGTCCAAGTGAGTATACCTCGCTTAGTGTTCAGTGGGTGTGGTGGGGGGATGAGGCCTGGCTCACTTGATATCTATTTGGTCATGGAGAAAGTGTAAGATTCAGATGGCTCAAAAATTTCTTATTTTCTTTGGTAGGTATACTTAAACTGATTGATTGGTGTAATATCCTTATCCATTATTTTACTCTATTTAAGCTCACTGTGGGTGTAGCCTTAAGGTTGGACGGGGTTATGAAATGTTTCCTTTTGAGAGGAACGGATGAAGAGAGCAATGATCACTTGGTGGCCTGGGTTGATTTGTCCAAGTCGAGGAAGAAACAAGCAATCTCTCTCTTACCAGTGAGTGGCTTTGGTGATTTTCCTTTTAGTTTCACTCCCTATGGCATAAAGTTAGTAGGAACAAATTTGATAGCTGGAGGAACAAATGGGATGCTGGTATTGGCCTCTATCTCACATATGCAAGTTTTTTGAATATTCATTCGAGCTAGACAAGAAACCCCAAGATATTTGTGTGATGTGTTGCAGGCATAATGAGACACATGAGTATCTCCTTCTCCACTGCTTGGCATAAAATTTGTGGTATTTTTTATTTGATATTCCTGGTGAGGTTAGGTTAGGTTAACCCTGGTTTAATTTAGGCTCTTGTCATGGTTAAATATATGGGTTTTGGGTCAGTAAGGTTGCAGTCTTGACTCTTGCGACAATGTTCCATGTTTAGTTCGTTATACTTGAAAGATGGCAAAGTAGTTGTAGTAGGGGATCTACTGATAGAAAATGCCTCACATCAGCCGCAATGAGTGGCGACTATGAGAGCAGTAACATCAGCCGCAATGGTGTAACCAAAGACTGACACTGTGGTTGAAGAATTTAAATATATATATATATATATATATATATATATATATATATATATATATATATATATATATATATGGAAAATTTTGCTTTGGATGATTTAGAATGCCAAATAACAGTTGATGTTGCTGAATGCAATTACTTTTCTAATGTATGCTATATGAAAGTAAAGGCTTTCAGGGTTGTTTTAAATCCTATGAATAGCACCTTTTTCACTCATTTTGTGGGCTAGATGTTAGGACTTGGTGGAAGAATTGCAAGTCCTATTAAGATACTACGCCCGTTCCAAAATAAATGTCCAAAAAAATTTGCTCTTGACCAAGAGCAAATCTGAATTTTTTTGGACATTCATTTTTTTTGGGGGGAGGGTAGTAGTATTTTTGTAAAGCAATTTGCATAAGAGATGTAGTAACTACTTTGGCAATTGTCAGTCTTCTTTCGAACAAGTTTTTCAAGAGCAAATCTGAATTTTTTTGGACATTCATTTTGGGACGGAGGTAGTAGCATTTTCGTAAAGCAATTAGCATAAGAGATGTAGTAACTACTTTGGCATTTGACAGTCTTCTTTCGAAAAGTTTTTGCCCCATGCCAACTTGTAAAGTACTTCTTGTGTCTCAAACAGAAAGTCGCACGTACCCCTTTTGGTCTAAAAAAGAGTTGGGTTTCTGAATAAGAAAACAATCTAAGTGCAATTTCATTTAGATACTAGCAAGTAAAGCCACGTTCTTAAAAAGTGTGTCATGTACATCCTGACCTTTTTTTTTTTGGGGGGGGGGGGGTCAGAATATTCTTTGTCTAACTAAAAAGTAAAAGATCGTATTTTCTACCTCTAAATTGCTTTGAATCATACTCTAGTACTGCAATGATCTAAAAGGACCGTACACTCAAAGTAATGTCTACACAAATGTTCAAAACCTATAATACCCCCCCCCCCGAGTTTCAGATCTTGATCTGAAGTTGTGTTCTAAATACTCAATATTTTGCTGATAATGGTGCTATTTTTCCTCCTGTAGACACACAACACCAATTCCACGCACGAGAAAGTGATTGGGGATTCACTTCATTCATGCCCCTTAGTGAACTAAATGACCCTATTAGAAGTTATCTTCACAAGGATACATGCGTAGTTGAAGCTGATGTTGCCGTGCGCACACACATTAATAACTGTTCACATGACTCGAAAAAGGTAATTCGTTTTGTTTGACTTAAACATTAAGGTGCTACTTCTCGATGATACATGCATAGTTTAAGTCTTAAGATGTATGTTGAAACTAAGCTCGTGATGTTGGTTCATAGGTTCGTTTTCGTTCACTGGAAAAGCCAAAGGAGGACGAGTTCTGTCTAGAGTTGTGAGTTTCTTGAAGGCATAAATATTGTGGTAGTTGAATTAATCTATTTGATTTAGCTCATAGTAAATTTCATCTAGTTGTGTTTTGTTGTGATTTTTTAGGTCAAAATTTCGCAACTATGATTATGTTGTACAAAAAGTTAGCCAGCATCTGCGTTTGGATGATCCATCTAAAATCAGACTTACCTCTCATAACTGCTACTCTCAGCAACCTAAACCTCAGCCAATCAAGTATCGAGGAGGGGAACGTCTATCAGACATGCTGGTGCACTATAATCAGGTTATTCAAAGCAAGCCATTTCATCTTAAGTTTTCTTGTCAACAGACCCTTCTTGCTTATTGGTGAGTGAAAATGTGAAAAGTTTACCTTTCCTGTTTCATTATGGATAGACTTCAGATATTTTGTATTATGAAGTGTTGGATATTCCACTGCAAGAACTGCAAAGTCTGAAAACCTTGAAAATTGCTTTCCACCATGCTACAGAAGAAGTAAGTTCTTAGATGACAAATTCATTTTTTAATTGGCATATTCTTTCACTAACTACTCTTGTTTAACTTCCAGGTAATAATTCATACTATTAGATTGTCAAAGCTAAGCACGGTGGGGGATGTTATTAGTGACCTTAAGACAAAGGTACGCCTCACAGATTTTCGGGGAATGCACCTGTTACTCCATTTGATTATTTTGTTCCTTCAAATATCTCT
Source organism: Adenophora triphylla var. japonica (assembly GCA_022495995.1). NCBI lineage: Eukaryota > Viridiplantae > Streptophyta > Magnoliopsida > Asterales > Campanulaceae > Adenophora > Adenophora triphylla. The sequence continues at coordinate 110,459 of JAFEMH010005414.1, forward strand.
GCTAAAACTTCTTGTCTTGGAATTCTGCATTTGCTTGAGAACCTATGTGTTGTTTTTACTTCTCAGTGATTAACTAATTATCCCTGTAACATTTTTTGGATCAGGTTGAATTATCTCACCCAAATGCAGAGGTTAGACTGCTAGAGATTTTCCATCACAAAATTTACAAGGTATGGAGTGTGTTCAACTCTCTCCTTATTTTATTTTTTCTTAGGAGTGAACTTGGTAAAGAATTTATTGAAAGCAATGCTGCTTGAATCTTTTGTGGTGAATCTTTAATGATATGCAAGTTTGTCAAAATACCATCAAACTTGGCGAGTCTACTCTTCAGAGAAATCTTCAAAAAATGTGTTTCTTTTTGAAATTGCTTTGTAGGTATACTGACATACATGGGTAAGCATTGTTCTTGCTGCATCTTTGTATTTTATAGGTTGTTAAAATTATAATGTCCTTTAAGGTTAAACGTTCCATGTCATGCACTTACCTAACATAGAATCGAGAACAAATTCAAGATCTATCTAATTTGACCTACGAATATCAATTTATGCGGAAATTCCAATAGATCTCATCTGGTACTATGATTTGAATGAATAAACAATGAAATTGCCCTAACCTTAGCGAAAGCACTTGATTTCGCCCTTCCTTGATCAAAGACTTTCAAGCTCTCTTCTATAGGAAGGAATAACTATCGATGTAGGATCTCGTTCAATTAAAGTAGAATATCGACTTTCTTTCCACTTTATCAAACTAGAGTAAGGTAGTGAAGTCAAATATGCATAAGAGATTCGAATATGCAAGAAAGCCAATAGGCGCTCGTGATTTTCCTTGATTTCAGGAATGAGTAAATACTATACATGTAACAACTATCTTCAAATAGGCTGTCTTTGAAGGCGTAGGTGTCTTTTCATTTTAATGTAGTTGGTGCTTTTCCATTTAATTGCATACAAAGGTAGAATTTTGTACAGAGTTATAGGCTGTGATGCTTGGACTCGCCATTTTAGGGCGCCGTACCAGTGTCGACACGGATACGGGGTATGTGTCAGACGACGTGGCTAGGAGAAAGCGGTCTCGGCTTGGTGTTGTAGATCTGAGATGGTCACCGACGCTTGAACACCACACAAATTGGCTCGATTGTTGAGATTGTCGAGGTTGCCGTTGTTGATAGGTGAAGGTGGTTGGAGTCGTCGGTCGGTGAAGGACGCCGAGTCGTCGATTGGTGAAGGACGGTGCTTGAAGATCGCAAGATAGAGAGAAAGTGAAGAGGCCTCCATGGGAACACAGAGGAGAGAGAATGCGAAACGTAAAGAGAGAAACCCGAAGGGGGCGGGAGGAGAGAGAAAGACAAGCACAAAGGGTTTCCTTGGATTGGGACTTGAGAAGTGGGACACAGCTGTTAAAGGCTATCAAAATTTTGACTTTGCCCAATATTTTTAATACTAGCATTTTTAATACGGAGTAATAGCAAACTAAAAATTGACTTTTTTGTTGTTGGTGGCATTGTAATTATTATACTTCCTGTCCCATAAAACATTCCATAAAGAATGTTACGTTTTTTTTAGTAGGTGTATTTACTTTTTTTAAATATGAAATTTATTAATTTTTATCATATTTTGTTATATGCCGAGTCCAAACTTGACATTCGGATCCTTCTAATCCGTGTCCCCGAGTCCTTAATTTTGAGATTTGAAGTATCCGACACTCGGATCCGTACCCGTGCCGGACACTTGTACCCGAGTCCGAGCATCATAGGTTATAGGTGTATTCTCTTTTTTGCTGATTCTATCTTTTATTTAGCATTCTTTAAAATATCCCAGGGGGCTTAGAAAGATTGAAAATGCATGGCTTCAAGATCTTGGCTTCACTTGCTGCCAAATAAATATCAAGTGCAATTTTGTTATGAAGCTATTATCAAGCTAGTTAGTGCCATGCTAACAAACACTTCTATGTCTGGTTTATGTCAGCTTCGGGTGTCCCCCCCCCCCTCTTTTAACTTATTTTTGAATGCTGTTTATACGTCTACAGATATTTGGTCTTGGTGAACATATCGAGAATGTTAATGAACAATACTGGACATTACGTGCAGAGGAGGTATGTGTTGGCATTTCTAGGCACCATATGTAGTAGGCTTGTTGACAAGTCTTTGGATTTTTTCTACATCAAAGAGCTACTTTGTGTGCTTGATGTTTGCGTGGATTTCTCCTGTCAGATTACTTGTGTGAGGCTAGTGTTGCAACTGACATGTTCTCATAACAGATTCCAGAAGAGGAGAAAGAAATTGGTCCCCAGGATCTCCTGATACATGTTTATCATTTTATGAAGGACCCGGCTCAGAATCAGGTGATAGTTGGTTGAAATACACCTCTCTCTCTCTCTCTCTCTCTCTCTCTCTCTCTCTCTCTCTCTCTCTCTCTCTCCCTCCTTTTTCTTTTATTATTCAAGGGTTTTTTTTTTTTTTTTTTGCCTGAGTATTCTGTTTATGTCTTGTAAGTTATATTTAGCACAGGACCTTGCTTGATATGCATTGTGGTTGGTATTCACAGCAGGTTCAGAATTTTGGGGAACCGTTTTTCTTGGTCATCCATGAAGGTGAGTTGTTAGCGGAAGTTAAGGTACGCGTGCAGAAGAAATTAAAGGTTCCAGATGAGGAGTTCTCAAAGGTAATTTCTTTTCCTACCTTTACAATATTTCTGCTCTTGGCAATTTATCAGAGCATTTGGAGTGCACATGTTTTAGTAAATTTAAATTATGCTTTTACTAATTTCTGATTATTTTACAGTGGAAATTCGTATGTTTGTCTATGGGTCGGCCAGAGTACCTCCAAGACACTGATATTATGTCCACTCGTTTTCAGGTTTGCTTCCCTCTCTCTCTTTTTTCCACAGTCACCTGCACATGCAAATGCAAATGTAAACGAAAAACGCAAATGCATTCTCTCATAAACTGATCTGTTTTGGTGAAGTTTGAATATTTAATTTCTCTGTATATTTCTCATTTGGAACTTTTGTCTTCTCGTTTTTTTTGTTTTTTTGTTTTTGTTTTTAGAGGAAAGACGTGCATGGTGCTTGGGAGCAATACCTTGGGCTCGAACATTCTGATAACCCTCCAAAAATATCACATTCAGCTAAGTTTATAGAAGCTAGTGCGGAAGTAGAAGTTAGCAACACTGAGATGGCATTGGAGCACGGAGCCCAGTTTATAGAAGCTAGTTCAAACACAGGTCACAACATTGAATTAGCATTGGGGCTTGGAGCTGAGGCTATAGAAGCTAGTACAGAAGCTGTTGCAGACGTACAAACAGATATTATGAATGCCAAGGTGGAACCCACTGGTACAGTTTCATTAAAGCGCAAAGGACCCCCATCAGTTGAGGATCCTGAATCTTGGCGAGGTTTTCCAGTTGGGAAAGCTCACGCTAGTTTGCTGCATGATGCAGAGGTAGAACATCCAGATTTTTTTAATGATGTGAAATACTCTTCTGCAAGACGTGCCGTTCAAAGTTTGAATCTTTTTGCATCAAACTTGGCCAACCTTGCTTCTGATAAACATGGGTATTTAGCTAGAGATGATCTCCAAGTCATGAGGGATGAGCTCACGGACCTGGAACGTGATGGGTTCCACATTAGATGGGCTATTGAGAGTGTTGACCGTGTGTTTACTGAGTGTTTCCAACTCCCCCTTCAGCAAGAGATTACTGAACTTGCTGCAGAATCTACTCATTTGCAGGGTGAGATTGAACATCTCCAGGTGAAAACTGCCAGCCTTAAAGAAGAAGTGAGTACCCTCAAAGAGAAGATCGAGCATGCAGAGAAGGAACTAGTAGTTGCAGAGAAGGAAATGGGGGATGCGGAGCTTCGTTTGAACGAGATTGCAAGTGAATTAGAGATTCGAGGCCGCCTTTTAGCTGAATATAATAGTATTTTGCATTAAATACGGATGTTTATGCATGACGCACATGTAGTATGAAACTCTTATGGATTAACTGCAGTGTTATGTCAAATATTCCCTTAGGTCAAGTCAATATGCTTGTGCATGTGTAGTATGAAACTCTTGTGGATTAACTGCAGTGTTATTAGTGACCTTATGACAAAGGTACGCCTCGCAGATTTTCTTCATGTTATGTTTTGTGGATTAGATTAAATTGTCTCACCAAATGCAGAATTTAGATTGCTAATTTCGAAATCTTCATGGTATGGAGTATGTTCAACTCTCTCTCTCTCTCTCTCTCTCTCTCTCTCTCTCTCTCTCTCTCCTCTCTCTCTCTTAATTTATATATGAGTAAACTTGGTAAAGAATTTATTGAAATCAATGTTGCTTAAAGTAAATCTTTTGTGGTGAATGTTTAATGATATACTCCCCCCGTATCGTATACCATTACACTTATAACTAGCACAACTCTTGTTGATTTAAAGGAAACTGGAGTCTTGTGCGTTTAAACACACGGACAAATAAGTTTTGACAAATTAACTAAAACGAATATATAAAATTTTTATAAGAACACAAAATAATTTAAGGAAATATAATTTTAAACACGCATATTTCAACAAAAACATATCATCATATTAATCAAATAATATTACACATAACTAATAAATATGTTATACATTTAAAAAAATTATTTAAATATAACATTATTAGTGATACATTAACAACTGTTTTCAATATCAATATTACATATCAAAATATTAAAACATTTAGAATTAGTAACTCTCTAGATGTAGTAAATGTTCTCCTTCGAAAGAATACATGCAATATACAGACATTAACTTTTAAAATAAGACTTACATTACATTAATTACATTAGTAAGAGATTGATATGGTAAATATTATATAAATTCAAATATAATAGCCAATAACTTATAAAAAATGCGTTTTTTGTTAACTTAACAAAAAAACGTGTTTTAAATAACTCTCACTTTCTCTCACTAAACGCAAACACTCTTCTCTCTCTCACTATACGCAAATAACAGAACAGAGAGCCCCTTCCCCGGTCGTCTTCCTCACCAAATTCCTCACCGGCGCTTCTTCCCTAAATCACCTCCCAACCAAACAACAAACTAATCCTTCCATAATCGCCTCACCGTGTTCTCTTTCTCTCATCTTCGAGCTCTCCCAAAACCGGCGACCTTCACCAAACAACGCCCCTGTTCCAAAACCGTTCACCACCGCGACCCAATCCCCTAAATCGCCTAAACAGTTTTTTGTTAATGGAGGTTGAGGACGAATCAAATTCAACGGATTTCAGATCGTACGAATCAAATTCAACGCAAGCTCCGACAACAGAGACCAATACTACCGGTGAAGACTGTAATACCGCGGCAACGGCAACAATCCGGAGGCGGAATCAGTCTCGTTCGGAAATCCACAGGAGTATGTGGTGTACAAATGCGAATCGATTTGTTGATTATGACGATGTTTTCTTGGCTCTGTGTTAATTGTTGTTGCCGATTGAGTTAACAGACATGTTTATGGGTGGGGATTTGATGTGCCGGTTATAGTGTAAACTAATGCCGAGTGTTTGTTTTTTAGTGAGGTTTATGTATTTAGGAGTGCCGGTGCAAAGGGGTTCTTTGGGGATTTGATGTGCCGATTCTAGTGTATACTAATGCCGGTGTTTGTTTTATTGAGTGCCAGCCCATGTTTTATGGAATGCCGGTCCATGTTTTTTGAATGTCGGCAAAAATGAGTACCCGGTGTTTTTGAGTGCCGGTGTATGTGTAATTGAGTGCCGGTGTACGTGATTTTGAATGCCGGTTCATGTTTTTGAATGCCGGTGCTTGTATTTTTGAGAGCCGGCAAAAATATTAGTGTAACAAAATATCGGTGTTAGTGTAACGAGTGCCGGTGTGAAGAGTGCCGGTTCATGTATATAAAAGTGCCGTATAAAAGTGCCGGTGCCGGTTTAACAAAGTGCCGGTGCCGGTTCTCGGCACTTTGTTAAATTGGTACTGGCACTTTTTTCACTGGCATTTTGTGATACATGCACTGGCACTTTATCACACTGACAGTTTGTTAAACAGACACTGGCATAAACGGAGAAACCAGTAATTACAAAAATGTCACCGTTTATTTTGAACATGGTTGCCAGTAATTACAAAATTGCCACCGTTTATTTTGAAACACGTTTTTCCTTATCTTAAGAAAAAACTAGTTTTTTATAAGACCAACTCAATATAATATGGTAAACTAATCATATATTACAGTTATTTATAGATTCATATGAAATGAATTCTTTAATAAAAGACAAAAATATGTTTAATACATTCAATTATACACCAAATTTCACTTTGCAAATATGAACGAATTTTGTCCCGTGACACTTGAATTGTGCGAAAATATGGCGATGAATAGAGCGAAGTGGAGGACAAATTTATGTGGATGATGAAGTTTGATTTTCCTTTCTTCTTTTTTTCCTCCAAAATTCTTTCCACTTATTTCTTATTTTAAAAATCCTCTTAACTTTCAAATAAATTTTTACTTTCTTTGTTTTTTTCATTTTTTTTTTCCAAAATATTCTTTCCACCTATTTCTTCTTTTCAATCAATTCTTAGTTTTTTTTCTTCTTCGCATCCTTTCTTTCTTTGACGATTACATATGCCAATTCATGTTAGTCGGTCTCAAATCATTTTTTTTTCACTACTCACACACACACACACACATGCACGCACAAAAGCGCGTAGGAGATAAATCATAGGGAGAGAAAGCCTTCCCTCTAACTTCTGGGGGGATCGAATCCATGACCTCCAGGTTGAAAGTCATAAGCTCTAGCAATTGTTATTAAGACTTTTTGCTTTTTGTTGTTGTTGTTGGTGGTGGTGTTAGTGATACTTTATTTTTAAAATCATTACTTTTCTCCATTCGTCTAATGGAGATTAAAAATTTAAGAAAACTGATATGTGCACGCTAGTTATTTTCGTCATTCTCATTCTCATTTTAATTGTAATTTTTATTTAATTTATACTTTCTTTAAAATTAATTATATCTTTATATTAAAAAAATTAAAATTATTATTATCTAATTTAGAAAAAAATATTATGATCTAAAATAATTCATTTTTTTAGCAAAAAAATATTTATATTAAGTTTTGATGTACTTATTATTTTAAGCTTTAATGTAGCTACTACAAAAAATAATAATAATTAAATCTTTTGAAAATAACTTTTCAAACGTTAAATGAAATATAATTAGTAATGGTGTCGACGGTTAAAGAAGATGGTAACGGTTATGGGGATGATAGTGAATTTTCCATAGTTTTTATCTTACATTTATATATATATATATATATATATATATATATATATATATATATATATATATATATATATATATATATATATTTTCTTACTTTTGCAAAAAAGGGGATCAACACATTTCACTGCTAGGGAGGGCAATGTCATTCCCTCTAACCACTGGTGGGGGAATCGAACCCATGACCTCCAGGTTGGAAGCCATGAACTCTAACCATCAGGCTAAGACCCCGCGTGCTACATTTTATATTTGAGTGTGTTTAATTTGGTGTGTTGGTTGGGATAGTGGTTTGATAACGATGGTGGTTTAAAATGAAGTTGGTGGTTAAATTTGAACTAGACTGTTGTTTGTGAAGGTTTTTAATATTACTAGCAGTACCCCCGTGCGATGCACGGACAGTTATTAACGCGTAACTGATCGAAATCGAAACAAATACAAAAGAAAATAGAGATGTTTGACATTGTAAAACAATTCTTTGAAAATTATATTGCCTCAATGAATTTACTTGTCTCAAAAAACAATATTTATTTTTTGACACACGAAGATACAAACATTATAAAGATTAATTTTATCAAAATAATACTACTTCGGATAAAAAAAATAAAATACTATCTTCATCCCAATGAATATTTTATAAAATATTACTTAAGTTGTTTAAAAAAATAATGTCATATTTTGAAACGAAGGCACTAACATTACAATATTTCAAAAATGAATATTACTTTCGATTCGAAATGAATAACCCAAAAATAATACTACAATTTTTTTCCAAAAAAAATGAGCATTGTTTCCTTCAGCCCAATGAATATTTTAAAAAATAATACTACTTCATTCGCCTCTGCAATTAATGTTTGTAATGTTAGTGTCTTCGTCTAAAAATATTACATTAATTTTTTAGAAGAATAAAGTAGTATTATTTTTTAAAATGTTCATTGAGACGAAAGAAGCAATGTTCATTTTTTTTTGGACATATAAAAAAATTCTACTTTTTAACAAAAATAAATTCCTTCAATTCAAAAAATGAATATTACTTTCATCCCATAATTAATACTACTTTCTATATCAAAAAAAAAAAATTACTTCCTTTGCCTCAGTGAATTTACTTGGCTCAAAAATTAATATTTATTTTTTGACACGAAGACACGAACATTATAAACATTAATTTTTACAAAATAATACTACTTCGGGTAAAAAAATAAATTAATATATTCGTCAAAAGGAATATTTTATACAATATTACTTAATATGTTTAAAAATTAATGTCAAATTTTGAAACGAATGAACTAACATTACAAACAATAATTTATATTTAAAAAGTAAAATTATGATTATTATTATCATCATTTATAATAAAAAATATACTGCAAACTTAATTAATTTTCAAAAAAAAGATATTGAAAAATTAAAAAGAAAAATAAAGAAAAGGATAATTAAGAAATTTATATTTAAGAAAGAGTGTTTTTTGTTTCCAAATTAAATGAAATTAGTCTCTAATTAAAGAGAAAAAAAAATTATGAATTTTGGTGTACAAATTTTTAAATTTTTTTTTTATAAAATAATTGAGGTCGAAAAAAGGGGAGGAAAAATAAAAATCTGAAATAAACGGTCCAATCGAGTGCGACACGTGTCGCTTTAAAAAAAAAAAAACCCATGCGCGTCGAAACGCGCCTTTGTCGACGCGTGTGACGCACGCGCCAATGACAGCTTGACACGTATCCTCTCCGCCTTGTTTATTGCCAAAATGCCACCGAGTGAAATTACGAAAATGCCCCTCATTTTTGGCTCCAAGGCTGTGCTCCTTTTATATTACTTTAGATATATATATACATATATATGTATATATATATATATATATATATAGCCAACAACGCGAGGGGTAAATTGACCCTCCTTTCCCATAAAACTCTACATATATTCAATTATTTTTTTATTATTATTTGAACCGATATCCCATTTTTTTAATGTTTACAACAAATAATACTTTGAGAAAATGCTTGTGAGTTATCCAAACTGTATGCTCAAAAGACGACAATTAAAATAAAACAAACAGAAAAGCAAGTTGTTTTATATATTGTGAAAACATTCTTGAATACTATATTGTTAGTACAAACATCAAAGTGGTAAGTATTATCATCATTACATATCAATATTTAAAATAATTTACCTTTTAACTCTGGATGTAGCGACATATAATTCTTCATGACAAAATTTTGATTTTTTTCAAAATAAAAACTAATTATTTATAAAAAAAAAATATAACTCATTCTAGGATGAAGGGAGCTATAAAATTATTTAAATTGCAAAGTAGATGAAACATTGATTAGTATAAAGAGCAACTATAGAGACAACATTTACTACTCAATATATCTTAAAATGAACGAATGACCCATTTTAAATATATAGATAGAGACTTAAAAAATTGAGACCAAGGTTTTAGTAAAATGAGTACATACACCATTTCCTACCCACATTAAAAAAAAAATCAAAAAATAAAATGAATTGAAATAATAATTTCTTTATCTAAAAATATTATTTATTTTCTTCACTAATTTTTTCTTTTTCTCAATCAAATTAATTCCTATATTATAAATACACAATTTTTTGAGACGAATAGAAAAATCGATAACTTTATTAATACTTTATTTACTATGCTTCAAAGATTTATTTTAAAAAAATGAAATAAATTATTTGATATATCGAACTAAAATAAACAAAATAACCATATTACCCCATTCCACTTATTAAATGGAAACCAAAATCGACATTCCATATATATATATAGATATTGATTATTATTATATTAAATAACCATATATACTTTATAAATACACAATGGTTTTGTTTTAAAAAATTCAACACCATCCCAACTCATTATCCTATACCCCACCACTTTTACTTTATTTTAGATTCTTTATTTTTATAATTAATAAAATTATTATTATTATTATTATTATTATTATTATTATTATTATTATTATTATTATTATTATTATTATTATTATTATTATTATTATTATTATTATTATCATTTATAATTAAAAATAAATACTTGACACTTAATTAATTTTTACTTAAAATATAATTTAAAAAAAGGAAATTAACAAAGGATAATCAAGAAATTTATATTTAAAAAAGATATTTTTTTTCTTCAAAAATATTTTTTACTAAAAACATATTGAAAAATTAAAAAGGAAAATTAACAAAGGATAATTAAGAAATTAATATTTAAAATTAAGGTATTTTTTTGTGTCCAAATCGAGTGAAAATAGTCTCTATTTAAAGAGAAAAAAAAATTATGAATTTTGGTGTAAATTTTTTTTTTTAAAAAATAATTTATTATAAAATAATTTAGGTAAAATAAATGGGTGAAAAAAAAAAATCAAAATCCAACCAACCAATAAAACAACGCCAAGTGTCCAAGCCAAAAAAAAAAAAAAAAAGCAAACAAAAGTCAGCTTCTTCATGGGCTTCACGCGCTGTTGTCGGCGCGTGTTTTATACGCGCCATTAAATTGTCCAAAAGGTCCTCCACTAAATAAACGACACGTGTTCAAATTTCCAAAAAAAAAAATTAAAAATAAATTTCAGCCTACCAAAGCTTGCCACGTGTCCTTTAAGTCCAATTTTTTGCCATTTTGCCACCAGGTGAAATGTCTAAAATACCCCTCGAAGGCAAAAAAATTACCACTTGCTTCCTTTATATATAGTATAGATACTTCATACGTTTCAAAATAGATGTCATTCTAAAGGTTTGCATTTGTTTTAAGAAGTGTAATTATTATTACAAATTTATGAAGTAATTAATCAAAAATATTCTTATTAATTGTTTCTCTGTCATACAATACTTCACTAAAAAAATAATAATAAATGTTGTGAAACAAGTGTAAGGTAAAATTGAGATTTAAAGAAAAAGTCATTTTATATCACCTTTCTGATTCAATGGTAATGAGTGCTGGATTTTAGCTAAAAAGTAATTTTATATCACTTGTGCTTTATTTATATATATATAAACTAAACTATCAACAAACCCGTGGGATGTACAACGATTATATATAGCCATGCATGTACTGAAATAGTAAATCGAAATGTCAAAGTGTGAATACTACTTAAACATTTCGAAATGCTTCCTGAAACAAAACATTCGTAGTAGATTTAGCACTTGAAGAAATATCATCTCCACCGACAACAGTTTTTCCATCAAATGGTGTTTCAGTTCTACTCGAATCAATACTTTTCAAGATATCTTTCAATAAAAAATAAAGAAAATCCATATAGTAGGCTATTCTCTCCGAAAGTATACATGCAAACCTTTTTAAATCTCTAAAATAAATGTTCAATAATTTTTCAAATTTGCTATTTAATTAAGAGAAAATTTAATTTTTTTTATATTTATTTTAAAATAGAGATAGTAAAAATAAAGACTTGCTCGAAGAAATTGAAGCTTATAAAATAGAATCACATATCACCTTTTATAATTTTCTAATACATTTTTTCACTTTCTTTTTAACCAACCTTTTTCTCTATCTCCTATACTAATTGGGTAATAGTAAGGACACAAAATAATTACAAAAATTTGCTTACAAAATCGTAAATGTAATAATTTTATTATTATTTTTAATTAGAGTGTATTGAGTCCATTACAGATGTTATCATAAATATCGTCAATTAATTTCGTTAGCAAGATTTTGTGGACAACTTTCAATCTGCCACCCAAAAATCCCAAATCAGCTTCTAATAAATTATCTTCACATTTAATGATATTTTTTACTTTCAACACAAAGAGAAATTTAACTTCTTCCTCATAGTCAGCCCATCACCCCTAAATTATGTCTATAAACTAAAAAATAGAGTCATTGCTCAATCCCCCCATTTAGTTTTCTCGGTTTATCAATTTTCACATTAGAAATATCACTTTTTACTTTAAAATATTATTTATATTAGTAACCATTTAAAAAAAAATTAATGCACCATTTTAAAAATTATTACTCTATATTTAAATTTTATTTAATTTTATGATAACAAAACATTAAATGAAGTTACAAAATAAAAAAAATGAAATACTCTATTTCTATAAAAAAAAAATATGTCATCATAAATTAAAAAATAATGATCAAGTAATAAAATTTTTATTTTTTAAACAAAGTAGCTAAAAATCATTAAAAAAAAAATAAACACAAAATAAAGTAGCTAAGTTCAAAGAATAAAAAAGTAGCCTTCAATTTTAAGCCTAGAAAATCGCCAATTTTCAGAAATAAGTTTGTTTAATAAAATTTATAATTTTCAAAGTAAGAAGGTTTTGATTAAAAAATGTGAAAGAAAATATTTTGATAATATTATAAAATATTTTTTTATTTCTTGAAAGATAATATTAGAAAATAGTTAAGACAAACACTTATCACCATTTTAGTTGTATAACTTTTATTGAAAAGAGCAGTTATCTCCTTACCTTTTATTCTCAATTAAATTATCTTCTTGCTTCAAACAAATAAATAAATAAATAAATAAATCTCAATCATCTTATTTGTTTAAATTTGAAATCCTGAACATTTTTCTTTTATTTTTTCAATCATTCATATTTATTTTTTGAAAGTAAAAATTAATATACTTTTTTTTTTAAAAAAGAAAGGATTATTATTTATAGTAGTAGCGGTATTTTTTTTTTAAAAGCAAAATGAAATTTTCAACTATTGAGCCTAATAATCCGGATTTATAAGCCTACAAACATGCATTAATAGTAATTACTATATAACATAATAAATTTATTTTAAATAAAAAGTACCCAAATTTTGCCTCCAAAACTTCTCTTACCCCCTAGGCCCTCCCTATAGTCACCTATATTATCTCCACTTTTTTCAATTTTTTATTATTTTTTAAATAAAATCTTCTTTTTTTTAACAAAAGTAAATTAAAAAAAAATGTCTAACTAATTAATGATCATCTATCTCGAAAACATAAGAAAAGTAGTTATAATCTAAATATATACTAGTCAGTAACCCGTCGGTACCCGACGGTGAATAATTTTTTTTTTGATTAAGTAAATAATTATTTATGTGTTTTAATTGATTTTTAAGTAACAATATAAATTGAAATTGATAATCAATGTAGCGAATATTAGGAATATAATTAATAGAGAAAAAAGATGTTGACACATGATGTAACGTGAAAAGCCCTTGAGACAACTATCTCGTCGGCACAAAACCACGGGAGGTTAGGTCCCTGCCTAACCAAAAAATATTATTAAGATTTTAGTGTTACAACTTTGGAAGATGAAGAGATATGGTTACAATAGCGTGAGTTTAATAGTGTGTGCCTAAGTGTCAACATAATCTCTTCCATCTCCTATATATTTAAAGAAAAACAAAATAAAAACAAAGAAAATAATAAGAAATTGCAATCTGTGGATCAAGCTGAATTGTTTTGGATCATGGAGTTGAATTAGTTAATTGTTTTATTTTTATAATAAAAATGTGTAAAATTGCTAACATATCCCGATATTAAATGTGTAATAAATGTTTGCTTGTCATTGAAAATGAATAATTAATTAGGAGTATTTTTTGTTAAAATAACATTAATTACGGTTGCACTTAATACTATATATATATATATATATATATATATATATATATATATATATATATATATATATATATATATATATATATATATATATATATATATATATATATATATATATATATATATATATATATATATATATATATGTATATTATATATATATAACTAAAGATTTATTTACTCTCATTGTACACGATTCGATTTATAAACACACTATATCTCACACTGCTCACTCTTTAATTCATTGAACAATAACAAATTCAAATTCTTCCTTACTTTTCATTTGAATGGAAGCATTATAATCTATCCCTTTTGATTAATTGGATTGATTTATCTGTGAGTCGGATGCAGAAGAGTGTCAAATCATTAGCGTTTTTTTTTTTGTTCGGTCAATGTAAACTTTAGTTAAATGCACCCAAGAGTTTGCATTAATGCCTAAACGGCCATGTTCAGTTGCTAAGGAACCCCGTGAGGAACTGGATGTGAGATGGATGAGAATAGATACTCTTAAACCTCCTGATAATCTCATCTTTTCAGAAACATTATAAATCATGTCATTAGTACTTCCTTAGGAAGAATGAACATGATGTTATTAGCATAGCTATAATTCTTAATACTATATATATATATAGAACTAAAGATTTATCCACTCTCATTGTACACGAACCGATTTATAAACACACTATATCTCACACTGCTCGCTCTTTAATTCATTGAACAATAACAAATTCAAAGTCTTCCTCACTTTTCATTTGAATGGAAGCGTTATAATCTATCCCTTTTGATTAATTGGATTGATTTATCTGTGTGTCGAATGCAAAAGAGTGTCAAATCAGGAGCATTTTTTTTGTTCGGTCAATGCAAACTTTAGTTAAATGCACCCAGAGTTTTCAGAAACATTATAAATCATGTCATTAGTATTTTCTTAGGAAGAATGAACATGATGTTATTAGCATAGTTATAATTCTTAATACTATATATATATAGAACTAAAGATTTATCCACTCTCATTCTACACAAACCGATTTATAAACACACTATATCTCACACTGCTCACTCTTTAATTCATTGAACAATAACAAATTCAAAGTCTTCCTCACTTTTCATTTGAATGAAAGCGTTATAATCTATCCCTTTTGATTAATTGGATTGATTTATCTGTGAGTCGGATACAGAAGAGTGTCAAATCAGGAGCATTTTTTTTTGTTCAATCAATGCAAACTTTAGTTAAATGCACCCAAGAGTTTGCATTAATGCCTAAACGGCCATGTTCAGTTGCTAAGGAACCCCATAAGGAACTGGATGTGAGATGGATGAGTTTAGATACTCTTAAACCTCCTGATAATCTCATCTTATCAGAAACATTATAAACCATGTCATTAGTACTTCCTTAGGAAGAATGAACATGATGTAATTAGCATAGTTATAATTCTTGATTAAGGGAAAGAATTAAAGCTTGTTGTGGAGCTCTATGTTAAATATAAATCATGTGTTTTGAAGTTTGAATGACTGACTCATTGACTCTGCACGGATCGCAACTAATGTAACAATATAGTTAAACAACTGGACTTATGTTTTTCGATACATATGAGTAATATATTTAAATGGATTCATCTTTTTTGCAAGATGGGAGGAAAATTTGATGATTGATACTTGAGATAGTGTATATTTTTATGTCCGACATTACTAAGGTAACAAAAAGAGCCAATTTGTATGTTCAATATATTTAGATTTCGAATTTCAAATTTAAATATTCTGATTTCAAATTTCAAATTTCTGATTTTATTTTATAATAACAGGTTAATAAAAAGTAATATTTTAATAATATGTATTATTAATTTTATAATATCAAATTACAATTAAAAATAACATAGATGAACGAAAAATTAATTCACCACTACAGAAACTAAGCTAGTGTGAATGAAATTTTATTCACATATCAGTTCGTTTGCTTAGTGTGGTGAAACAATAAACATGCTCTTATCTTAATAGTTGTATCCCACTTCCACGTCCCAACACAAGGAAACCCATAACATTTGTCTTTCTCTCTCCTCCTGCCCTCTTCGGTTTCTCTCTCATCTGTGTGTCATGGGGCCTCTTCACTTTCTCTCTACCTTGGCTCTTTCGAGCAACGACTTCACCATTCGACTAACAGCGACCTTAACCGACCGACAACTCCAAATACATTAACTTATCAACAACGGCAAACTCAACAATCGAGCCAATCGGCGACCATCTCAGATCTATAACACCAAGGCGAGATGTCGTTCTACTTAGGTCGAAACAAACAGAGCTTTCTAAATTCAGGTTCTTTTCTTCCTCCTCCTTTAT
Organism: Adenophora triphylla var. japonica; assembly: GCA_022495995.1. Lineage (NCBI taxonomy): Eukaryota > Viridiplantae > Streptophyta > Magnoliopsida > Asterales > Campanulaceae > Adenophora > Adenophora triphylla. The sequence goes on from JAFEMH010005414.1 coordinate 126,610, forward strand.
TTGATCGGCACAATACATTAGATTTGTAAGGGGGATTGATGAAAAAATTGATTTCAATCAAACAAATATGAAAACTGCCGAGTCCGTTTTCAACCTGGCGAATCCGACGCATATCCCGTGTCGGCACCAGTGTCGCGTCCATAGTCTACACGGTTAGACTATGGAAATATGCCGAGTCTGATCATCAAAGTATAAATTTATGGTTAAATTTAAATTTATTCTGGCATGTCTTTTAAATTTCGAAAATTACTAATTATTTTAAATTGAAATTTAGTCTGGTATCTATTTTTAATTTCAAAAATTACTAATTATTTTAAATTTCGAAAATTACTAATAATTATATCTTCACAATAATTATTTTAATGTAACAATATAGTTAAACACCTGGACTTATGTTTTTCGATACATATGAGTAATATATTTAAATGGATTCATCTCTTTGCAAGCTGGGAGGAAAATTTGATGATTTATACTTGAGATAGTGTATATTTTTATGTCCGACATTACTAAGGTAACAAAAAGAGCCAATTTGTATTTTCAATATATTTAGATTTGGAATTTCAAATTTAAATATTCTGATTTCAAATTTCTGATTTTATTTTATAATAACAGGTTAATAAAAAGTAATATTTTAATAATGTGTATTATTAATTTTATAATATCAAATTACAATTAAAAATAACATAGACGAACAAAAAATTAATTCACCACTACAGAAACTAAGCTAGTGTGAACGAAATTTTATTCACATATCAGTTCGCTTGCTTAGTGTGTGGTGAAACAATAAACATGCTCTTATCTTAATAGTTGTATCCCACTTCCACGTCCCAACACAAGGAAACCCACAACATTTGTCTTTCTCTCTCCTCCTGCCCTCTTCGGTTTCTCTCTCATATGTGTGCTATGGGGCCTCTTCACTTTCTCTCTATCTTGGCTCTTTCGAGCAACGACTTCACCAATCGACTATCAGCGACTTAACCGATCGACAACTCCAAATACATTAACTTATCAACAACGGCAAACTCAACAATCGAGCCAATCGGCGACCATCTCAGATCTACAACACCAAGGCGAGATGTCGTTCTACTTAGGTCGAAACAAACAGAGCTTTCTAAATTCAGGTTCTTTTCTTCCTCCTCCTTTATTTGATCGGCACAATACATTAGATTTGTAAGGGGAATGATGAAAAATTGATTTCAATCAAACAAATATGAAAACCGCCGAGTCCGTTTTCAACCTCGCGAATCCGACGCATATCCCGTGTCGGCACCGATGTCGCGTCCTTAGTCTACACCGGTTAGACTATGGAAATATGCCGAGTCTGATCATCAAAGTATAAATTTATGGTTAAATTTAAATTTATTCTGGCATGTCTTTTAAATTTCGAAAATTACTAATTATTTTAAATTGAAATTTATGGTTAAATTGAAATTTAGTCTGGTATGTATTTTTAATTTCAAAAATTACTAATTATTTTAAATTTTAAAAATTACTAATAATTATATCTCCACAATTATCACCTAAAGAGTTTGAATTATTCAAAAATTGTGCTTAAATTTAGGTAACCATTAGTTTTCAAAATTTCAAAACTGATTAAATCAATCAACTTCTAATTAAGAGGGAATTTTTATTTTAAATTGCAAATTAACTTTAACTAATAATATTACAATAATGCCCTTAATCAAGTCTTACTTGGAATAAAAATGAGTTGGAAATTGAATTGCTGACGTGGCTTTTGACGTGGCCTTTTCTGGAGCCTCTAAATAGTTTTGCTATATATATTATATATGATAACAGGTTAATAAAAAGTAATATTTTAATAATGTGTATTATTAATTTTATAATATCAAATTACAATTAAAAATAACATATATGAACGAAAAATTAATTCACTACTACAGAAACTAAGCTAGTGTGAACGAAATTTTATTCACATATCAGTTCGTTTGCTTAGTGTGTGGTGAAACAATAAACATGCTCTTATCTTAATTGTTGTATCCCACTTCCACGTCCCAACACAAGGAAACCCACAACATTTGTCTTTCTCTCTCCTCCTGCCCTCTTCGGTTTCTCTCTCATCTGTGTGTCATGGGGCCTCTTCACTTTCTCTCTATCTTGGCTCTTTCGAGCAACGACTTCACCAATCGACTACCAGCGACCTTAACCGACTTACAACTCCAAATACATTAACTTATCAACAACGGCAAACTCAACAATCGAGCCAATCGGCGACCATCTCAGATCTACAACACCAAGGCGAGATGTCGTTCTACTTAGGTCGAAACAAACAGAGCTTTCTAAATTCAGGTTCTTTTCTTCCTCCTCCTTTATTTGATCGGCACAATACATTAGATTTGTAAGGGGGAATGATGAAAAAATTGATTTCAATCAAACAAATATGAAAACTGTCGAGTCCGTTTTCAACCTGGCGAATCCGACGCATATCCCGTGTCGGCACCAGTGTCGCGTCCTTAGTCTACACGGTTAGACTATGGAAATATGCCGAGTCTGATCATCAAAGTATAAATTTATGGTTAAATTTAAATTTATTCTGGCATGTCTTTTAAATTTCGAAAATTACTAATTATTTTAAATTGAAATTTATGGTTAAATTGAAATTTAGTCTGGTATCTATTTTTAATTTCAAAAATTACTAATTATTTTAAATTTCGAAAATTACTAATAATTATATCTCCATAATAATTATTTTAATGTAACAATATAGTTAAACACCTGGACTTATGTTTTTCGATACATATGAGTAATATATTTAAATGGATTCATCTCTTTGCAAGCTGGGAGGAAAATTTGATGATTGATACTTGAGATAGTGTATATTTTTATGTCTGACATTACTAAGGTAACAAAAAGAGCCAATTTGTATTTTCAATATATTTAGATTTGGAATTTCAAATTTAAATATTCTGATTTCAAATTTCTGATTTTATTTTATAATAACAGGTTAATAAAAAGTAATATTTTAATAATGTGTATTATTAATTTTATAATATAAAATTACAATTAAAAATAACATAGATGAACAAAAAATTAATTCACCACTACAGAAACTAAGCTAGTGTGAACGAAATTTTATTCACATATCAGTTCACTTGCTTAGTGTGTGGTGAAACAATAAACATGCTCTTATCTTAATAGTTGTATCCCACTTCCACGTCCCAACACAAGGAAACCCACAACATTTGTCTTTCTCTCTCCTCTTGCCCTATTCGGTTTCTCTCTCTTATGTGTGCTATGGGGCCTCTTCACTTTCTCTCTATCTTGGCTCTTTCGAGCAACGACTTCACCAATCGACTACCAGCGACCTTAACCGATCGACAACTCCAAATACATTAACTTATCAACAACGGAAAACTCAACAATCGAGCCAATCGGCGACCATCTTAGATCTACAACACCAAGGCGAGATGTCGTTCTACTTAGGTCGAAACAAACAGAGCTTTCTAAATTCAGGTTCTTTTCTTCCTCCTCCTTTATTTGATCGGCACAATACATTAGATTTGTAAGGGGGAATGATGAAAAAATTGATTTCAATCAAACAAATATGAAAACTGCCGAGTCCGTTTTCAACCTGGCGAATCCGACGCATATCCCGTGTCGGCACTAGTGTCGCGTCCTTAGTCTACACGGTTAGACTATGGAAATATGCCGAGTCTGATCATCAAAGTATAAATTTATGGTTAAATTTAAATTTATACCTGGCGAATCCGACGCATATCCCGTGTCGGCACCAGTGTCGCGTCCTTAGTCTACACGGTTAGACTATGGAAATATGCCGAGTCTGATCATCAAAGTATAAATTTATGGTTAAATTTAAATTTATTCTGGCATGTCTTTTAAATTTCGAAAATTACTAATTATTTTAAATTGAAATTTATGGTTAAATTGAAATTTAGTCTGGTATGTATTTTTAATTTCAAAAATTTCTAATTATTTTAAATTTCAAAAATTACTAATAATTATATATCCACAATTATCACCTAAAGAGTTTGAATTATTCAAAAATTGTGCTTAAATTTAGGTAACCATTAGTTTTCAAAATTTCAAAACTGATTAAATCAATCAACTTCTAATTAAGAGGGAATTTTTATTTTAAATTACAAATTAACTTTAACGAATAATATTACAATAATGCCCTTAATCAAGTCTTACTTGGAATAAAAATGAGTTGGAAATTGAATTGCTGACGTGGCTTTTGACGTGGCCTTTTCTGGAGCCTCTAAATAGTTTTGCTATATATATTATATATGATAACAGGTTAATAAAAAGTAATATTTTAATAATGTGTATTATTAATTTTATAATATCAAATTACAATTAAAAATAACATAGATGAACGAAAAATTAATTCACCACTACAGAAACTAAGCTAGTGTGAACGAAATTTTATTCACATATCAGTTCGTTTGCTTAGTGTGTGGTGAAACAATAAACATGCTCTTATCTTAATAGTTGTATCCCACTTCCACGTCCCAACACAAGGAAACCCACAACATTTGTCTTTCTCTCTCCTCCTGCCCTCTTCGGTTTCTCTCTCATCTGTGTGCCATGGGGCCTCTTCACTTTCTCTCTATCTTGGCTCTTTCGAGCAACGACTTCACCAATCGACTAACAGCGACCTTAACCGACTTACAACTCCAAATACATTAACTTATCAACAACGGCAAACTCAACAATCGAGCCAATCGGCGACCATCTCAGATCTACAACACCAAGGCGAGATGTCGTTCTACTTAGGTCGAAACAAACAGAGCTTTCTAAATTCAGGTTCTTTTCTTCCTCCTCCTTTATTTGATCGGCACAATACATTAGATTTGTAAGGGGGAATGATGAAAAAATTGATTTCAATCAAACAAATATGAAAATTGCCGAGTTCGTTTTCAACCTGGCGAATCCGACGCATATCCCGTGTCGGCACCAGTGTCGCGTCCTTAGTCTACACGGTTAGACTATGGAAATATGTCGAGTCTGATCATCAAAGTGTAAATTTATGGTTAAATTTAAATTTATTCTGGCATGTCTTTTAAATTTCAAAAATTACTAATTATTTTAAATTGAAATTTATGGTTAAATTGAAATTTAGTCTGGTATCTATTTTTAATTTCAAAAATTACTAATTATTTTAAATTTTGAAAATTACTAATAATTATATCTCCACAATAATTATTTTAATGTAACAATATAGTTAAACACCTGGACTTATGTTTTTCGATACATATGAGTAATATATTTAAATGGATTCATCTCTTTGCAAGCTGGGAGGAAAATTTGATGATTGATACTTGAGATAGTGTATATTTTTATGTCCGACATTACTAAGGTAACAAAAAGAGCCAATTTGTATTTTCAATATATTTAGATTTGGAATTTCAAATTTAAATATTCTGATTTCAAATTTCTGATTTTATTTTATAATAACAGGTTAATAAAAAGTAATATTTTAATAATGTGTATTATTAATTTTATAATATCAAATTACAATTAAAAATAACATAGATGAACAAAAAATTAATTCACCACTACAGAAACTAAGCTAGAGTGAACGAAATTTTATTCACATATCAGTTCGCTTGCTTAGTGTGTGGTGAAACAATAAACATGCTCTTATCTTAATAGTTGTATCCCACTTCCACGTCCCAACACAAGGAAACCCACAACATTTGTCTTTCTCTCTCCTCCTGCCCTCTTCGGTTTCTCTCTCATCTGTGTGCCATGGGGCCTCTTCACTTTCTCTCTATCTTGGCTCTTTCGAGCAACGACTTCACCAATCGACCAACAGCGACCTTTACCGACTTACAACTCCAAATACATTAACTTATCAACAATGGCAAACTCAACAATCGAGTCAATCGGCGACCATCTCAGATCTACAACACCAAGGCGAGATGTCGTTCTACTTAGGTCGAAACAAACAGAGCTTTCTAAATTCAGGTTCTTTTCTTCCTCCTCCTTTATTTGATCGGCACAATACATTAGATTTGTAAGGGGGAATGATGAAAAAATTGATTTCAATCAAACAAATATGAAAACTGCCGAGTCCGTTTTCAACCTGGCGAATCCGACGCATATCCCGCGTCGGCACCAGTGTCGCGTCCTAGTCTACACGGTTAGACTATGGAAATATGCTGAGTCTGATCATCAAAGTATAAATTTATGGTTAAATTGAAATTTATTCTGGCATGTCTTTTAAATTTCGAAAATTACTAATTATTTTAAATTGAAATTTATGGTTAAATTGAAATTTAGTCTGGTATGTATTTTTAATTTCAAAAATTACTAATTATTTTAAATTTCGAAAATTGCTAATAATTATATCTCCACAATTATCACCTAAAGAGTTTGAATTATTCAAAAATTGTGCTTAAATTTAGGTAACCATTAGTTTTCAAAATTTCAAAACTGATTAAATCAATCAACTTCTAATTAAGAGGGAATTTTTATTTTAAATTACAAATTAACTTTAACTAATAATATTACAATAATGCCCTTAATCAAGTCTTACTTGGAATAAAAATGAGTTGGAAATTGAATTGCTGACGTGGCCTTTGACGTGGCCTTTTTTGGAGCCTCTAAATAGTTTTGCTATATATATTATATATGATATGATATGATTCAATTTTCTATTGATTTCTAGAAACTGTTATCGAAATTTATGGTTAAATTGTAATTTATTCTGGCATCTCTTTTAAATTTCAAAAATTACTAATTATTTTAAATTTTTGAAAATTACTAATTATTTTAAATTTTGAATTTCTATTGATTTCTAGAAACTGTATATTAAATTTATGGTTAAATTGAAATTTATTCTGGCATGTCTTTTAAATTTCGAAAATTACTAATTATTTTAAATTGAAATTTATGGTTAAATTGAAATTTATGGTTAAATTGAAATTTATTCTGGTATCTATTTTTAATTTTAAAAATTACTAATTATTTTAAATTTCAAAAATTACTTATAATTATATCTCCACAATTATCACCTAAAGAGTTTGAATTATTCAAAAATTGTGCTTAAATTTAGGTAATCATTAGTTTTCAAAATTTTAAAACTGATTAAATCAATCAACTTCTAATTAAGAGGGAATTTTTATTTTAAATTGCAAATTAAATTTAACTAATAATATTACAATAATACCCTTAATCAAGTCTTACTTGGAATAAAAATGAGTTGAAAATTGAATTGCTGACGTGGCTTTTGACGTGGTCTTTTCTGGAGCCTCTAAATAGTTTTGCTATATATATTATATATGATTCTTAAATTTTTGACTAAAAGTGAAAAAAACAAATTAAATATCCACATCTAAATTTAAAAATTATCGTTAATAAAAAAAAACTGTTATCAATTAATAATTAGAAAACAATAAATTTAGTCTAAAATTTAAGAGTTTATATTTAGATTATAACTATTTAATGAGTATATTAGACTAAAAATGAGGTATTTTTTTCAACTTTTCTGAATTAAAAACAATAAATTTTAAAGCTCATTAAACAATTTTTTTAAAAAAAATAATTAGAAAACGTTCAAATATTGCAACCTAGTCTAGACACCTAGTGTTGATTAATTAATGAAAAAGAAAAAAAAAGTGCATATTTCCAAAAGTTTTCAAAGAGTGAGTAGTATAGATCATTTTTCCACTTTCCCTACACACATGTTCCAAAACCATTTGCTAAAACCATGTGTTAAATCAATTTCCATTTTTAGCCCCTTGATAATGACATTTTTGGGCTTCAACCTGCCAAATTTAAGAACGACTTATATATATATATATATATTTGGTATTACTGCAATGACAATCAATTAAAATAAGAACCATTAGAGCCAACTACAACCATTCCATTGAATAATAGATAAATCAAAGTTTCATATTAGAAATTACTTTGATAGAGGCGGTGGCATTCTTGCAATTAATAGTATAGACAATGACGAAGCTATAAAATGTCATTTGATTTTGCAAATTCAAAACCTGACACGTTATTATTCAAATGCCACTCAAATTTTAAAATTAAATATCTCAATATCTATAAGTCAAAAAAAATCGAGAATATTGTTTTTCTCGTCTCGACAAGACGAATCAAACTACATCCATTAAGAAAAGATTTTGAAAAAAAAATGTTGAATAACAATAAAATTTTTAAAATACACTTGGATATATTATTTATTTAACTAATGAATTCATGAGTATTTTTTAACATTCCACTTAGATTCATTAGCTAATTAATTATTGAATCAATGTGTATTTTTGAACATTATACTTAGATTCATTAACTAATTATCTACTGAATACATGTGTATTTTGAAAATAACATATGAATTCAGTAGCTAGTTAGCTACTGAATTCATGTGTATTTTTAAAAATTGCACTTGAATTCAGTAGCTACTAAATCAATATTTATTTTGAACATTGCATTGAGTAATTAGTTAGCTACTGAATCTATGTGTATATTGAACTTTACACATGGATTCAGTAGCTAGTTAGCTACTGAATCCATATGTATTTTTTAACATTATACATGGATTCAGTAGCTAGTTGTCCACCGAAGCCATGTATATTTTGAACATTACACATGGATCCAGTAGCTACTGAATTCATGTGTATTTTTAACATTGTACTTGGATTCATCAGCTAGTTAGCTACTGAATTCATGTGTATTTTTGTACATTTCACTTGGATTCAGTAGCTACTTAGCTACTGAATCTATATGTATTTTCACTACAAGAAAACTGACCTTTTGCGACGGCCAAAAGCCGTCGCGTAAACCCTTAAAGCCGTCGCAAAATGTTAACGCGACGGGGAAAACAGTCGCAAAGGCAATCGCGTAAAGCCTTGTCGCAGAAAGATAAGGTGACTGAAAAAGGTCGTCGCCTTTGTCAATTATTTTTCGCGATTGCTTTTTCCATCGCATAATAGTTTTTATTAATTTTATTTATTTAGTTATTTTAATCACATTTGCAATCGCTTTAGCTCACAAAAGGAGACGGCAAATGCAATCGCCTTAGGTTTTAAAGAAGGAGACGGCAAATGCAATTGTCTTAGGTTAAAAAAAGAGACGGCAAATGCAATCGCCTTAGGATAAAAAAAGAGACGGCAAATGCAATCGCCTTGGGTTAAAAAAAGAGATGGCAAATGCAATCACCTTAGCTTGTATAAAAAAAGACAGGCAAAGCAATCGCAAATGTCAATGTAAAAACAATATGAGACAGCTTTCGCAATCGCGTAAACTCACTGCTTATTTATATAAGATATTTTTCTCCCAAAAATAATGATAATTAATATTCAAAATATTACTATTAATTGATCCATAAATATAATAGCTAGTAAATAAATATATAATATTGCATTTAGTAACTAGGTAGCTTCTGAATTCATGTGTATTTTGAACATTTCACATGGATTCAGTATCTATTCACATGGATTCAGTAGCTAGTTAGCTACTGAATCCATTTGTATTTTTTACATTACACTTGGATTCAGTAGCTACTTAGCTAATGAATTCATGTGTATTTTGATAATTGCACATAGATTCAGTAGCTATTTAACTACTGAATCCATGTCTATTTGATGAGTTTAAGTGCAATGTTCAAAATACACTTGAATTAAGTAGCTACTTAGCTACCGAATACAAGTGTATTTTGAGAATTTAATTGTTGTTCAACATTTTTTTCTTTAAAACCCTATCTTTTAGATGTAGTTTGATTCGATTCGTCAAGACGAGAAAAGCAGTGTTATCGGATTTTTTTTCGACTGATAGATTTTGAGATATTTAATTTTGAAATTTTAGGGAAATTTAAATGATGATGTGGTAGTACCTCCCAACTTTCACAAAAATTACAAAAATGCCACAGTTTTTTATAAAAGTACATTTAATCTGAACCATTAATTTATCTTAATTCAATGGTTGTGGTTGGTTCTAATTTTAAATAAGTTCTCATTTGAGCACCCTGCTATATATATATATATATATATATATATATATATATATATATATATATATATATTGTTAGACTTGGACTCTTGGTACCTATCTTGATAAATTCAAAATATGATACTACCAAGTTCTTGTTGGATAAGGTTGGTCTATTACAATCCTATAGGAATTGTGACTGTGACCAAGTTAACTATATAAAGGGTCTTTACCCTTATAATATGGTACGTGCACAATATCTCTCCTCCATATATTATCTCGGTTATATTGCTTTATCTAAGCTACCACCGAGAGATTTGGAAGATGAGGGTGGAATCATAGCTAGATGCCCGAGTTTGTGGTATCGGCTCGACGAGAGAAGTGTGGTAATTGCAAGCACTTTCGTGTGTTTGTAGCACAAGCGAAAGCATTTTGCAAACGTAGTTCAGACTAATCCTTAATGAGGTATTTCGCTATATCCACTATTCTAATTAATCTTTTATTGGTATCAGAGCCAATAAATTTGTGCTCGCCATTGAATGGGTTGAATTGCATGATTTTTCGTTTTTAGTATTTGTTCGAAAATCGAACCAAGTGGGTTTGATAATTTGATGACAAAATTTTTTATTTGTTTTATGCGATTCATATATGCATGCGTAGCTATTGATATGTAGAATAACATAGTCGAAAATCGTTGAATTTAGTTGTGTAGATTTTGAATTATTACAAAATGAAATTTTGAAATTTTGATTTTTTTTGAAAGTTTGAGACCATTTTTGACATTCATAGAATCATATCTTGAAAGTTTCGTGTAGCTAGGAAACTTGGATCACGCAATAGGCAAAGGATGTGAGTACAGATGTGTCTCACAACTGTCCACACATCCACAGATAATGCAGCGGAATAAAACAATTAAATGTAAATAAAATGCAATAACTCAAGAGTTATTTACGCTTACTGATCTGTGTGATCAGCAAACTAGGCTTACGCCCAAAAACCTTTCACTATAAAAACTTTTGTTTCTTACAAAAACAAATAAGTGAAAAACTAAAATATGAAAATACTAAACAAGTTCTAATCACCTTCTACGATATGAACAACTCCCCTTTCCCAAGTAGGACTTGTTCAATCAGAAGTAAAACAAGAGAACTTTATAAAAACCTAGATGTGAGTTACGGATGTAAGCTCACAACCTAAACACAACTCAATCGAATGCTATGAAGTAAGTGTATTTTTCTCTCTAAAACCGTAGCTTCTCTTTGTGCTGAATGCCTTGTATTTATAATGCACTATTGAGAAGATCTTCATGCAATCGACCTCTTCCTTTGTGAGATTCCTTTTCCTATATGAAAACATATAACACACTCACAAGGAAATCAAATATTAGTAGGTTAGTCCTAATATAAAACTATGTACATAAATAAAAGATATTTACATAATTACAATCTCTTAATAAAAGTAAGATACTTATAAATCTCCATGAAAGTCCCAAAATCTTCTTACCATATAGAAGTCTTTTGAAATAAGGAAACATAATTATGTTCCCATAAAACTCACGTTTTCAATCTCCCCCTATTTTGGACTTTCTGGTCAAAACCAAAGATTTATAACAAACATAATATTATGACCACAGAATATAAAAAAACATAACTCCCCCTGAATGGATGTGTGTCCAGATGTGTATACACATCCACACATAAGAACTGCAAAACAGAATTAGAACAGAATACTAGCAGTTCATTAAGCAAAAGTAAAAACCATTCAGAAATATCCTAATTAAAGCTATTACAAACCATTGTTTAGAAACTAACAAACTAAAACAGAAAATTAAAATTGTCTTTAAAAAACCATCAATTCAAAAAAACTTTTCTCCCCCTGAGTTAAAGTTCCCACTCCTCCAACTAGTAGCGCAGACAGGTGTTCCAAACTTTATCTCCTCCAAAAGCAGCAGCAGCAGCATCTCCCCCTTTTTGAGCAGAAAGTGAAGCATGCCATTTGAGAAGATTATCCTTAAGTGCTTTAAGGTTGTTGGCATGGGCAGTGGAGGCTTGAGCTTGAGCTTCAGCACTGGCAATCTCAGCATCTAAATCCTTCATCTGAACATCAAATGGAGCTACAGCTGTGGGTTCAGATGTATTCTGGCATAGTAATTTCAGGAGAGGTACCCACAGGGAGATCAACATGCCTTTGCTTAGGGTCTAACAGAGTTTTGGATTCCTTAAATAAGGAAAAATTATCAACTCTTTCTTCTTCTTTTTCAGCCTTTACCCCATTGGCAATGAGAATTTGGGATATCAAGGAAGGGTAAGGTAAAGACCATTTCTTGGAGGGAGACTCTCCATAATCACAAATCTTTCTAAATATAAAGTCACCAAAATTAATGTGCCTCTTAATCCCCAATTTATAAAGAAGTAAGGCTTGCACCCTAGTAACTGAGGTTTTGTTGTTGGAGGGACACAAATTGGCAACCAGGATAGAGTGGAGAAAACAATAAAGAGATGATAGAGAACCACTTCCTAAATCTTTAGGCTTTACTGGCCAAGAGGTTACCTTGCCATTGGTAATTGCAGACACAAGATCATCATCCTCAATAGAAACCACATCATCCAAATGATCATACAACCCAAGAAAATCATTGATGATAGAAGGGGTAAAAGGAACAAATACTCCTCTAACATAAACACCAGGAGAATGAGAATAGGTTTTATCTAATCCCTTAGGCAAATTTGCATAGAACTCATAAACCAATTTGGGGTAGAAGGGAAGGGGATGGTCCACAGTCAAGAATAATCCTCTTTCCTCAAAAAACTTGTCCATACCAAGCTTAGCAAAAGTCTCCCTATCCCTTTTCATCTCAACAACAAAGGCTTTAGAGGAAATTAAAGCAAACCTATCAGCAGCCTTTTTGGATAAAAACTTTTTGGAAAAGGGTTTGGGGTTAGAGACCAGAGAAACAGAAGATGACATACCCTGTTCAGCTTTCTTTCGAGTAGATGTGCGTCTAGATGTGGGCACATCCTTAGACACATCCTTCACAGGGAATGGAACAATAATGGGTTCAACCTCAGTGTCATCAGCATCAGTGGAATCAATCTCTTGGTCTTCTTTTTCCTGATCAAGTTCTTCTCTTCCTAGCTTGTAGTTCTCATCCGAGGCAGTATCATCATCATCTGAACTTGAGTCAGTTTCATCATCAAGAGGCTCTAAGTCAGTTGCAGCCATCTTTTTCTTTCCCTTTAAATCTATTAAAATTTTAGCTAAGGGCTCTTCATCACTAAAGGATATAAAGTCCTCAACAGGACTAGAGACCAAGGGAACAGAGAGTTCAACAACAGGAGCAGACACATTATCCTTAAAAGGTGAAACAATAGTGGGGATAATGGGATCAGATGAAATTAGGGGAGAAATAGGAGCAATTGGCTCAACAGACTCTGCATGGGGAACAGTCTCAACAGGGATCAAAGGTTCAACATGGGGAGTATCAACAGGAATAACTGATTCAACAAGGGGAACAAACCACAGAAGGGGTAATAGCAGGATCACTAACAGAGGAAGGGGGAATAGATGATTTAGCCCTAGTCCTGACAAGAGGAATTATTACCTCATCTTCTTCTTCTTCTTCAAGAACAATAGCAGTTGAAGATTTCCCGCCAGGTTTTGATAGGTTCTTAGCTTTGTCAGACTCTGACAGCTTGCGAACCCTACCAGATCGACGAAGAGCACGCTGGGGCACAGGAGTTGTAGCAGACTTTGGGGGTTTTACTTGAGACAACTTCCTCTTCTTAGTTGAAGAAGGTTCCTCAGCAATGGCGACATCCGATGGTGGGATCACCGGAGAGGATGGAGCTTTAGGGTTTTCATCGGTTGAAATGTACCACAGGTTCCAATGACGGAGATTTGGGAGAAGAAGCACCCATTGTAGGATCAGACGAGGGAGATGGAGAGGAGAAATCCGCAAGGAACTTTGAGATTACAGGGTTTAGGAGTATGGAATCCTCTCTCTTGGCTATTGAAATCGGAACAATGTCAAGAACATCTTCTTCTCTAATGTTCGAATGCTCGGCCATTTAACAGAGTGATTTGGGTTGGTTGAACAGTGCAAAGAGAAATTAATGCAAAGTGTGTGAGATTGTGTGCAAAGAGGAGGAAGAACAAAGGGTTTTGTCAAGGTTTATGGGGGATGGGACGGATGTGAGGTATATTAAATACTCACAGCTCCCCCTTTCCTACTAAAATTAGGAATCCTTCTCCAAACAGGTTTAACATACCACAAAATCCTTAGAAGTCCTCCAACGGCTAGAAACCTTTGATGTTACTACACACAAGCACCTTCCAAGAAAATAAAGGATCAAAATAAATCAAGATTTTGTAAGATTTTTATGGGAACAAAAATACTTCGGCCATATCTTTAATCAAAACCGAATCCCAAAAGAATTTTTCAACCTTTTCAAACAAGGATTGATACACACCTTTTCTTTTCATGAAAGATATTGGAGATCAAAAACCTATATAATCAAAGAGTGAATTAAGAGAGAAAATTAATTAACTAACATATTTACAAAGCTCCTATATGTCCTAAAATGCAATATGCCTAGCATGATGCAAACACACAAGTGAAGGAAATATTCTCAGCTTATGGATGTGGCATAGGATGTGAGTCACATATTGGGACACATTTAGATCACAAAAAGTCAATGAGCAATAATCCAATCTCGCATGCCTCTAGGATGCATCCACCAATTTTTTGTTGTGGATTTTTTGCAATGTGAGTAGCTTTCACTTTACTTGATCCCAAAGATAGCCCTTTTTCCCAATGATCTTATCAAGTTTGACTTCAAGTTTTCTTATGAAAATCACTTGATCACAATGGTATGGCTTCATACTAAGGGTGAAGCAAATTGCTTTCTCACATATATATATTTTTTCTTTTAGCACCCACTGTGAGATACCTAGGAAGGTTATACCAAGTAATCAAAAGATTACATGGACAGGAAATACTCACAATTAAGTGATCAAAAAATAATGTCAAAGATGAAGACTCACAAGTGACCATACTGAGAAATTTCGTGCTAATGCATGATATTTTTGGATTTTTCTTTTTATAATTTTTTTTTTTTTTCAGTTAAACTACTCTACAGATGTGTTAGAGGATGTGAGACACATCTCGTACTCACAACCTTAGATATCACACAAGCCAAGAGACTTCCTCAAGGAGGAAAATCTCTCCAAATCTAATGCCTTTGTAAATATATCGCCCAATTGATTTTCCTCCCAACAAATTCCGCACATACGCTTTTTGCTCTACAAGATCTCTAATGAAATGATGTCTAATATCAATGTGCTTTGTTCTAGAATGTTGAACAGGATTTTTAGATATGTCCAAGGCACTTTTGTTATCACAAAAAGCAGTCAAAACTTTGCTATTTAATCCATAATCTTTTAGCATTTGATTCATCCAAAGTAATTGTGTGCAGCAACTCCCAAGGGCAACATATTCAAATTTCAAGAAGGGACAAGGACACACAATTTTGCTTTCTACTATACCAAGACACAAGGTTATTACCTAGGTAGAAACATCCACCAGTGGTACTCTTTCTATCATCACTATTTCCAGCCCAATCAGAATCAGTGTACCCAACCAAATTGGTGTTTGTTTCTTTAGAGTAATGCAGACCTAGGTTCACAGTCCCACTTACATACCTAATGATTCTTTTCAAGGCTTTAAGATGGGACACTTTAGGGTTGGCTTGGTATCTAGCACAGAGACACACACTGAACATAATGTCAGGTCTACTTGCAGTGAGGTAAAGCAGACTTCCTATCATGCTTCTATAAAGGGTTTGATCAACACTCTCACCATCAGAATCATGACTTAGCTTTTGGGAAGATCCCATTGGGGTTCTTTGATGTGAAGAGTGTTCAAGCTCAAACTTTTTCACAAGATTCTTGGCATACTTAGATTGTGAAATGAACATGCCATCTTTGAATTGCTTAATCCTGGTAGTTTCCTAAGAAAAAGTTCAACTCACCTACCATACTCATCTCAAATGTGGAAGTCATGCTATCCACAAATTCAGCTAGCATTGGATCAGAATTTGATCCAAACACAATGTCATCCACATAGATTTGTGCCACAAGAATTTCCTTCTTATTTCTCCTTACAAACAAGGTTTTGTCAACCTCTCCTCTCTTGAATCCTAGTTGAAGCAAATGGTCACCAACCTACCATACCAAGCTCTAGGGGCTTGCTTTAGCCCATACAGAGCTTTCTTCGCTTATACACATGATTAGGATATTTGGAGTCCACAAAGCCTTTAGGTTGTTCAACATAGGCTTCCTCATTTAATATCCCATTTAGAAAAGCACTCTTAACATCCATTTGATGAAGAGTAATCTTGAGGTAACAAGCAATGGCTAACAAAAGCCTAATGGACTCAATTCTTGCAACAGGAGCAAATGTCTCCTCAAAGTCAATTCCCTCAATTTGAGTATAACCTTGAGCAACTAACCTAGCTTTATTTCTAGTTATCACACCTTGCTCATCAGTTTTGTTCTTAAAAATCCATTTGGTTCCTATGACATTACCATGTGAGGGTCTAGGAACAAGAGTCCATACCTCATTCTTTTCAAATTGAATTAATTCATCTTGCATAGCCATAATCCAACAAGATCTTTCAATGCTTCAAGAATATTCTTAGGTTCAATTTTAGAAACAAAACAATGTAGCTTACCTGGGAGTATGCCGAGGAGCAACTCCATAAACCACCATCTTTCTATAATCAACTTTGTCCTTTTGTCTAGTTCTCACTTGAGCATGCACATCTCCCACAACTTGTGAAGTGGGGTGGTTTTTCCGGGATCTTTGAAGGGATATCCTTTCGACCTATCCACACACCCATTCACATTACCTTCTGGAGCATCATCCCGATCAATCGAGGAACTGTCCTCGCCAGGAGTTTGAGTGGATGTGGGTGCAGATGTGGGTTCAGATGTGGAGGCAGATGTGTCCACATCCTTGGTTACATCCTTATCAGTTCAACATTTTTATCAAGACTGAAGCTTCTTTTGATTTTTCAAAGACTGCTTTCTTCATCCTTCCAAACCCAGAAGCAACCCGAAACATCATCCTCAAGCAGCCTTGAGGTTAAGATCAAGTGAGTCATCAAATTTAACATTAGCGTATTCCATAATGGTCTTAGTTTTGAGATTGAAAACTCGTAAGCTCTACCGTTTGTGGAATAGCCCATGAAAATTGCTTTGTCACTCTTTGAATCAAACTTGGACAGTATTCTCTATCATTGAGAATATAACAAACACAACCAAACACATGAAAATATTTTACGCTTGGTTTCTTTCCAAGGAGGATTTGATATGGGGTGACAAAGTGCTACCAATCCTTAGGAACACCCTATCGCCAATATGGCAAGCAAGAGTTTAAAGCTTCGCCCAAAATTTTTTGGACAAGTTCTTTGAACTTAGCATGACCCTAGCCATTTCTTGCAAGGTTCTATTCTTTCTTTCAGCAATTCCATTTTGTCATGGGGTGATTGGTGCGTAAAACTCATGAGTGATTCCCTTAGAATTGCAAAAATTGGTGAACATTTGATTCTCATATTCAAGGCCATGGTCGACCTAATCCTCACAGCCTTAAGACCATAAAGATTTCTAACTCTTTGTACCAATTCTTGAATTCTCCAATTGTTTCGACTTTTCTCTTAAGAACATTACCCAAGTGTACCTAGAATAATCATCAACACACACAAAGGCATACTTTTTCCTACCAAAGCTTTCTACTTCAATAGGTCCCATTAAATCGGTGTGAATCATCTCCAAACATCTAGTTGTGGAGCATTGTTGGACCTTTTTATGTGATGCTTTTGTTTGTTTTCCTTTTGACATGAACCACGTACATCGTGGTTCTTGAAGTTCGCCTTAGGGAGGTCTTTAATGGCTTCAAACCTTTGAAGTTCTTCCGTAGTTCTACAGCCTAGCATGCCCTAATTTTTGGTGCCACAGATTGACATCATTAGCTTTTGAGCTTAGGCAAGAAAGATTGTCACCAAATTGGTAACAATTATCGCCAGATCTAGGACCAAGAAACACACATTTATTATCCTTATCAAACACTTCACACAAGTGCTTATCAAACTTCACAAATAGGTCATCATCACACGCTTGACTCGATGCTTATTAGGTTGGATTTCAAGCCTTCCACATGGTACACATTGTGCAATTTTGGGAGACCCTTAACATCCAGGGTTCCTTTCCCAACAATCTTTCCTCGAGCACCTCCACCAAAATTTACTTTCCCTCCATTTATCACTTCATAATCAAAAGGACTCGCTTGGTTTCCAAATATGTGCCTAGAGCACCCACTATCAAAATACCAAGAGCCGAGACAAGACTCTTGAGGGAAGAGTAGACAACATTGCAGGTGGTAATTGGTTTGGCTACCCACCGTTTAATGCTTTTCTTTTGGGTTGCAGAGGTCTCAGATTGACCGGATGTGTGTTAGGATGTGCATACATCTTCTCACACATCCGAGGCCGTTTGAAATTACCAGCATTTTTTATCGCCTTGAGTTTGTAAATGTATGGGCCTAATGTGACCAGGAGCTAGGCAAGAATGGCAAATGTAGTGCCTCTTCCTTGGTCTCTTCTCACTCGTAATGACTTTTTCTTTAAAAGCTTGTTTTTTCATACTTTTAGAGGTAGAAGTCTCACATCCCTCCTTTACAAAATTATTTTCAAAACCTATACCAATTTTGTCACGTTGACCCATAGAAAAAGCTTCTTCCATTTTCATTTTACTTTTGTTTAGCTTAGTAAAAGTATTATCGCTTTTTCACATTCATTCTTGAATTTTTCAAGGTCAACTTCCTTTTGGTCACAAGGACTTCTAGTCTTGCAATGGTATCTTTTTGAGCATCATTTTCTTTTGAAAGTACAAATTTTTCATCTTCACAAGCAACCAATTTATCGACAGAGATTTGTTTACTTTAACAAGTACCTCAATTTTGTCCAATCTTTTCATCCAATCCGTATGCAGCTCCTTGTATGTGGCAAATAGTTCCTCATAGGGAATGTCTCTTTCTTCATCTTCATCATCTCGAATCTCCTTTATAGAGAAACAGTTCGGCTCCGGTTCAGATGTGACACCGTATGTGTACACAACCGAGCCCACATCCAAGGGTTTTTCAGAGTATATTCTTCTATATCTCGTTAAAAGCATTAAACACGTAATGGCAATTTAAGACAGACATGTTAGCCACTTCTTCTTCCTCATCCTCACCGTCACTAAGGGTAGCAGCTTAAGCTCATCCCCTTCTTTTTAAGTGTGTTAGCACACTCATTGGCATAATGACCAAAGCCACGACATGCCCTACATTGGACAGATTCAGATGATTTATTTTCAAAACTTGGTTTCTTGAATCCAAAGGTCGTTGCTAGGTTTGGGCTTTTCAAAGAAGATCGAAGTAGGTCTATTGGGGAATTTGCTTATTCTTCTATTTTTCAAGATAGAACCTGAATTTCTTTGAAATAAAAGCTACATCCTCATCTTCAAGATTAGACTTGTCAATTTCAGAGGATAATTCCACAAGCTCCTTTGGTAGAGCAAAGAAGACTTTTAAGGGCAAGACTGTGTCTTGTTCTTCTTCCGAGCCTCAAGGTTAAGCTCAAATACGCTCAAGATTCCTATGATGGTGTCAAGACCTACGTGTTTGTGTCCTTTGTTTCTTCAATCACAGCCTACTTTAATGTTAAACCTCTCGTGCAAGGTCCTTAGAATTTTACTAACAAGTCTTGCATTGGAGATAGATTCTCCTAGACTTGTGCATTCATTTGAAATCTCATGAATCTTAGCAAAGCATATGACACAATATCCTCGCTCTTCCATTCAAGTAACTCAAACCTATCCATTAAAATTCTAAGCCTGGTAGCCTTCACACTTGGTGCTCCCTCACATTGAGTTTGCAAAATATCCTGCCAGCTTTGGCTATACTCTCATTTGTTATAAGCTTGTACATATTCCCTTAAACATGGCTGGAAATAGCACCCATGGCTTTTGAATTGTAATTAGCAGCTTGTATTTCATCAAGAGTCCATTGTTCTTCGTGTTTTCTTTCAAAAAGACTCACCAACACCGTAAGATGGCTTTTTCTCCACAGCTTGGAGGTTGCCATGCAACAAGAATGCACATCCAAGCTCTTTCATCAATACTTTTGATGTAATTTCGCATCTTAGACTTCCAAAGAGAATAATTTGTGCCATCCAAGACAGGAGGCCTATTTTGGTGATTTTGGCATTCCATAATGACTACACTTTCTGGATCAACACTCGCAATATTTCGAGAGTTGGCTCGATACCAATTGAAAGTTTCGTGTAGCTAGGAAACTTGGATCACGCAATAGGCAAAGGATGTGAGTACGCATGTGTCTCACAACCGTCCACACATCCACGTATAATGCAATGGAATAAAACAATTAAATGTAAATAAAATGCAATAACTCAAGAGTTATTTACGCCATCGATCCGTGTGATCAGCAAACTAGGCTTACGCCCAAAACCTTTCACTATAAAAACTTTTGTTTCTTACAAAAACAAATAAGTGAAAAACTAAAATATGAAAATACTAAACAAGTTCTAATCACCTTCTACGATATGAACAACTCCCCTTTCCCAAGTAGGACTTGTTCAATCAGAAGTAAAACAAGAGAACTTTATAAAAACCTAGATGTGAGTTACGGATGTAAGCTCACAACCTAAACACAACTCAATCGAATGCTATGAAGTAAGTGTATTTTTCTCTCTAAAACCGTAGCTTCTCTTTGTGCTGAATGCCTTGTATTTATAATGCACTATTGAGAAGATCTTCATGCAATCGACCTCTTCCTTTGTGAGATTCCTTTTCCTATATGAAAACATATAACACACTCACAAGGAAATCAAATATTAGTAGGTTAGTCCTAATATAAAACTATGTACATAAATAAAAGATATTTATATAATTACAATTTCTTAATAAAAGTAAGATACTTATAAATCTCCATGAAAGTCCCAAAATCTTCTTACCATATAGAAGTCTTTTGAAATAAGGAAACATAATTATGTTCCCATAAAACTCACGTTTTCATATCTGATGAATAATGTCAACATAAAATTTGTTATATTTCGTGAGATCTATACACAACTTATTTATTTGCTTGATTTGGACTTAAAACGAGTGAGATATCAGCTCGCATGTCAAAGTATGGCTCGCAAAACACGTTTGCTAGAAATTCAGATCTGGTGTGTTAAGGCATGCAGAAGTTTTGACCAGCTTGACCAGACCTTTACTAGTATTGACTGTCAACCTCCGGCCTCCATTTGTTGACACCTCCGGCCAGTGAACCTTGTTTTGGCCATTCTGAGTTAAATGGTGGCATCAGATAAATTTAATTTTGAGTAAAAATATGTTTTCTTCAATTATTTTAATGTTTTTTGTGCGTAATAAATTTATAAAAATAAAATATAGCTGCAAAAATTCTGAATTTTTAAATAAATATTTTTGATACTATTGTAAAGCTATAAAAAATTTTGTATGATTTTTTTGATGATCAAACATATGTTTTCTTTATTTTTCAGTGTGTTTTAAAGCGTATTTATTTTCAAACTGAAAATATTTATCGAAAAATTATGAATTTTTTCTTGTTCTCAATTACATGAATTTTCACTTCTGTGAATATTTTAAATTTTTTTGGTGGCTTGAATATTTATTTGATTTTTTGTAAATCATTGTTGAGGTCATCTTTAAATCATTATTTTGTATGAAAATAATATTGAGATTACGCGAGACCCAATGAATTTTTTTCGGACATGCTGAAATTATTTAAAAGTGAAATTACATGATAAATTCGTTTTATCTTGTTTTTCTTTGTTCAAAAATCAATCAAGAAATATTTAAACATTTTTATGTGCGAGTCGTGATTACGAGACTCGCAGTTTTCCTTCTAGTCATATTTGAATGAGATTATATTATTTTTGGGTTGAATTTTTAGAAAAAAAAAAGTGAATTATTATGTATGATTGATGTCACCTTATTCAACTTGTAAATAGTGAAACTTTACCTGTAGATATAACTAGCCTAGGAATTATTTTCTTGCTATATGAGTTATAACTAATTGATAATCTGAAAATTGTGATGACTTAATTCATAATTATATTGGGTAATGGTACCCTACCCAATGAAGTCATCATGTGTTGACATGTTTGTTATAGGTTAACAAAGATTGATGTCCACGATTAATTGTATTTGTTGATGAGCAGCATGTAAATAAATCTAATTTATTTAGTAATTTACGATTTGCCTAATAAATTAGGGGTGGAAATGGTTCGGTTTAGCTCAATTTGGACAAATTTAGAAGTCAAACCGCTAACATCGGTTTGGAAAAATTTCAAACCAAGCTAAACCATAAAATAATTCAGACCGAGCTAAACCAAACCGCTATAGTTCGGTTTGGTTCGGTCTAAACCGCGGTTTGATTTTGCGGTTCATACCACGGTCTAAACCGTATTTCAAACCATAATCTTTTTTTGCTAACCCACTACAAGAAACAGCACTATATACGGCGGTTAAAATCCACCGTATATAGTGACCGGGACCGCCGTATATAGTATTTACGGCGAATATTCCGCCGTATATAGCGTATCGTATAAAGTCGCGACGTATATAGTATTTACGGCGGAAATACAACCGCCGTATATAATCAATGACAAATACGGCGGCTGATGAACCGTCGTATATAATGAAATACAAATACGCCGTATGTATCACAACCGTATTTGAGGAAGGTTTATACGGCGGTTAGGTGTCCGCCGTATATAATGAAATATTATATACGGCTAGTCTTCGCCGCCGTATATAAGAGACGAGTCATCCACCACAGCACGAATCGTTCCCATTTTGACCCAATCTGATACCCTCGTCCCCCTTTGGGGACGAGTCGTCCATTGAACTTATTTACGGCGGATGAACTAAGCCGCCGTAAATAACTAGTCTATTTACGGCGGCTTAGTTCATCCTCCGTAAATAAGAAGATTTTTTTTCCAGTGAGCCCTGTATTATTCATTTTCCCCAAAAATACACTAACAGGAACCAAATGCAACCTGTATAAAATAACTAGGCTTCGTAAATGTATACAACACAATGTCAAGACAACATAACCAATATCACAAAAAAGATTGTAGCATATCCAAAACTCAATGTTTACATGCATCAATTATAAGTAGCAAAATGACATTGTAGTTTATGACAGTCTTAGATTAAATAATTGTTGCCCTTGTCTTCTTCACAATAAGCTTCCTGCCCCAAGAGCTTTTCTCCCATTTTTTCTTGACATCTGCGATAAATATCAATGTCAGTTATGCTAGCCACCACAAGAAAAGAAAAGAAAACTAACGAAATCGAAGGACCATTTCGACGCCATTCATACATTTTCAATTACACTATACCTTCAAGGTACCCCCATAAAAAAATGCTTTCAATAACCACAAAAAACTTAATACACTATTCTACAAGTTATGCCACTACAAGTGTGACATTTTACTAGCATATGCATATGAACATAGAGTCATGATATTCAATTACAGAGTATTACCAAACATCCATACATCCAGTAATTTTGATCTGACGTCCAATTGATTACATAACATTTCAATATAAACAAAATGGGTAAACATCTTCTACATGGGAGGACCTGATTAGCCCTAGATCATTTGAATAGCTTGTCTAATGTGGAACAAAAAAAACAGAATATCATCAAATGAAAATCACACATCACTGATAGCCCCATTCAATTTCTACTTTATGCCAGGGAATTCTACAACTACTCAATCTACAATAATTTATCATACCAACCCATTCAAGCATAAGTTTAATTGTCAAACAACTTCTTACATGTATCAACTTAGCCAGTCCTGCTATTCTCCAGTCATTAAGTAGTAGTTATAAGAATATGAAGGGGACCGACAACCTATTCCAGGCAAACTAGAAAATGTGGTTCACAAAAACTAGTGCATAGTGTTATTAGATTTATAGGATTGAGAAAACATACCACTGCCTATCTATTACTACCATTTCCATGCTGTTGCATATAATTACGTTGCAAATCTTCTATCATTTGGCGTTGAGCTTCAAGTTGCTTTTGAAATTCTTCTTGAAGCCTTGCATAATCATCTTGCATAATGACATCTTCTCCTCAAGTTCAGCAACACGGGCTGCAGAAGCACTTTGAGAAGTTGAGGCTTTACCAAACACCTTAGTTTTGGTAAGACCTTGTCCCATAAAGCGCACTCTCCATGACCATCATTTCCTATAAGATTTGTGAATATCTGTTCTTGCTTGCTTGAAGAGTTTTGTTCCTCCTCTGGTAGTTCTTCAATCGCATCATATTGTAACAAAAAACAACATGTTCAATATAATTGTTTTAACTTTAATTAATATTATGAAAATGAAGTTAGAAATGGAAAAAGATTCTATACAAGAACAAAACTGAAACAGAAAAGGTTGAAACTTTAACTTACGATCATACGAGAGGTGGTTTTGTCTGCAGCCTAACCAACTTTGTCGGTGCACGTAGCTATGAACATGCTTACTCGATCAGTGGGTAATCCCTCGTCTTTTCTCTACCATGTAATATAGAATCATTTGACAAAAAAAATATTTATATACGATACACAAAGAAGCATTAATTGACAACTGAGAACTAAATTGAACGATGACAAACCTCTTTTTGGAGTATGCAATGCGACTTTTTTCCAGTCCTATTAAGATACTCTTGCTTTGATCGATTCACTTGGTTTATTTGAGATAATTCCTGAAAAAAAAGATAATATTAGTATTAATTTGAAACATATAAGACATTCACGATAATAGATTGAGATTATTTGAAATATACACGGCGTCTGAACTCCACGTATGAACAAGTTCAACCCATTGTAATCCCCGTGTTTACCTCTGAATGTACGCTCGCCTTTTTTGAAAATATTTTTGAGTCGCCACGCCGTTTTAAAGGAAACTTTGTAAACCTTTAGAAATCAGAAAATGTGGGTTCGGGGGTCAAATTATGTGTTGGGAAGAACTGAAAGTTCACCCAACACGCCTCGCGAACGAGTCTTTCAATGTTCAACATCCATATCATTCAAATGTGTGTGCAATTTGTGTAAGACAATATATGTGTTTAAATGTGCTTTGCTTTTATTGATGAACAGCCTGGAATACAATTTGTGAGCCACTTGGTGCGGGGGCCACATCCCGATTACATTGAATTGGACAGATTACAACTGAAAATGAGCCGCTGCAGATTGGCTAGGTGTGTCGCACGACACAGGACCTAGTATGGCCAAGTGTGTCGCGTGACACACCCTGCCAATATGCAGAGACTTTACAAAGCTTGATTACAAAGGAAATCAATGGCACATTTGAGATTATCAGAGATATAAAGCAAGTCACGAAGACCTCGAGAGAGATCAATACTCGAGATGAGTGTGGATATGGAATGATCCACACTCACCTTAGCATTTAAACACAAAGCACAACATCATTAACTAAGACTATGCATCATCACCAGAATAAAGGCATAATCAGAATACTCTAAGATCAAAGCATGGTATATTTAATAACATATCATCAGATTGAACATGACGAATATGGAAATTGCATGGGATGAATAAGAAGAAGAGAGATGAAGAGTGAGATAAGTGGATTCGTTACCCTTGTAGATCCTCAATCTCTATACCAAGTTAGGTATAGAGAGCTTCGATTCAGCTGTAGGAATAGGATTGGAATTCAGAACGGATGGGAGATTTGGATCCTCAATGTGTGTATAAGAGAAGTGTGTGAATGAGAGCTTGAATTGTGATGAGAGAGAGTGAATTTGGGAGAGGATTGGTGTGGGTTTGTATGGAAGGAGGAGAGAGATGAGCTTGTGGGATGATTTTGGCGGTGTGATGCTAAGTGGGCAAAAAGGGCTCTGAAATGAGAGGAGCAAGCCTCTATTTATAGTCTGGCCCGGACATGGCTAACTATGTCGCACAACAGGACGAGCCGTAACTGCTTGTTTTCTAGAAACATGCAAGGTGGCAAATTAGAAGGATCGACATGGCTGATTGTGTCGCACGACAGAAGGAGACATAACTGTTTTCATTCTAGAAACATGCAAGGTGGCGAATTCTGGATCCTTCTTTGAATAATTCCTTATATGTCCAACCTGAATAATTCCCCATAGGTCCTTCTTCATGGAAAAAAGACCGAAAGGTACTTCCTTAGCAAGAAACTTATAAAAAGTTCCCGGAAGTCTCGAAATGGACCGAAAATTTACCAAAACGCTCCCTAGCGCACTTTTATTGAGTAAAAGGCACTTTTATTGGGTCGCGAGTTGGATTGGGGTACTCACAGAGCCCCTCAGCAACGTCACTTATGGAAGAAGTGAGGTTGTCGACAAGAAAGAATCCCAAGCCTAACGAGTGGCTGATGGGCAGAAAGAAAGACCAGATTGGTCAAATTGCTGGACCTGCTGGGGATATGGAAAATGAAGGAAAATGATTGATATGGTTGGATGGCTGGACCTTTTTGAGAAAGGATTCCTACGTATCCCTAAGAGGGAATCAATCCGGATCGTAGTTCGAACTTGTGAGCCACTTGGTGCGGGGGGCCACATCCCGAAGAAAGACCGAAGTGGTCAAATGGCTGGACCTTTGGAGAAAGAATTCCTACGTATCCCTAAGAGGGAATCAAGCCAGATCGTAGTTCGGAGAAATGAGAACGTGTGGTGCCTCAAATCGAAGAAAGACCAAAATGGTCAAATGGCTGGACCTTTGGAGAAAGGATTCCTACGTATCCCTAAGAGGGAATCAAGCCAGGTCGTAGTTCGAGGTATAGGAACGAGCCTAAAGGGGTAAAGTAACGAGCCTAAATATTGACTATAGAGGGGAAGTCGCTTAGAGATTGACTATAGAGGGGAAGTCGCCCAGAGATTTTGACTATGTGGTAGTCAACCGAGACTTTGACTATGTGGTAGTCAACCGAGACTTTCTTTTGAGAGATATATAGGAAAATGCCAGGGCAAAATGGTAGTGCAGGCCAACGAGGGCAAAATGATAGAGATATGTTTTCATACCTTTGATGTGCTTACCTGTAGCTGCCGGAAGGACTGAGACTACGACTGATGATAATGATTCACCGTCCAACACGGGATTTTGGTGATGATTCTCCGTTCAACACGGGATTTTGATGATGATCTGCTGTCTAACACGGGATTTTGATGATGATCCGCCATCCAACTCGGGATTTTGATGATGATCCGCCGTCCAACACGGGCTTTGATGATAATTCGCCGTCCAACACTGGTCTTTGATGATGATTCGCCGTCCAACACGGGCTTTTTGATAATGATTCTCTGTCCAACACGGGCATTTTGATGATGATTCTCCATCCAACACGGGCATTTGATGATAATTTGCCATACAAGATGGACTTTTGATGACGCTGAGGCTGATGAGCACTATTGCTTAGAGATTGAGGCAGCTGAAGCTCTTTCAGACGACGCTGATGAATCCAAAGATGATAAAGGCATAATATGCCACCTGCAGGATTTGAACTCTTTGTCCAGATTTTGATTAGAGGAGCAACTCCTATGATCAGATTATGATCATTTTATTATTGTACCATGTGGGGGGAAACACAACACTCTAGGCACTTTGCATTAATTTGGACTCAATTATTGTTAATTTTATGCATTATTAATCTTGATGCGCGAGTCCATCTCTTTTTTGATAAAAGGAAGATGAAAATGGAATGAGAATTTTGCATGGCTCGACGAGCCGAATGAAGGCGCATGTTGCAATATGCTATAATGGATTTATGATGGTGTATGGATTACGAACCCTCTCCCATGCATTTTGAGGAGTGTATGGGTGATGATTGAGGAATATATGGATGACATGGCGTAGCCTAGGCAAGTCGGGGCGTTCCCGGGAGTACAGATTGCAGCAGGTGAGCAGGTGATTGTTGGCTGATAAGAACAAGGTGTGCCGCGCATCAGAAATGGCAAGTAGCAGAGAATGTGCAGAGAATGCCCTGGCTTCGAAGAGATGACTAGGCGAAGCCCAGATTTTAAGGAGGTGACTTGGCGAAGCCCCAGTTGGTAATGCAAAGCAATCCCGAAGTGAATCTGATAAGGAATGAATCCATCATATATCAAAGTGAATAACCCAACGTAGACCGAGGTGACTTGGCGAAGCCCCAACTTGAAGAGATCCAATGCAGCCTTATTGCTGACAGAATCATCATGTGGCCAAAGAGGCAACCTATCATTTCAGACCTTAGTCAATCAGTCATTGGAAAAGACTCGGGAATATATACGTGCAGGGGCACATCTTTCGAAAAGTAGGAATGAATCCCAATTTTGTGTAACACACTCGCTTTGGGTTTGACTCTTTTGAGAGAGTATAAGCATAACAAGGTGTGGAAAAGCATATGGAATCCCCTGCTGACAGAAAGACAGTGTTTGGCTCTATTTTCCTATGATGTATAAAAAGAAGACTTATCGAGACATTTGAAAACTTGTCTTATTCACAAAGATCATAGGACTGCTTAAAACCTTTTATTGATGTTCGGGTTATTCAACCACTAATCCTGATATGAACAAACATTTTGATTAATCATGAGGAGAAACCAACTGATATCAAGAATCAAATTTGGAAAGATGGAAAGAGAGTATGTGTATAGGGACAGCCATTGAGGGGACCGGATTTTCTGCGATTTGAAAGTGCTTGTGACCGGACCATTTCTGGTTGCCTACGTTCCCCTCATTGTGAGGAGCTCAGGTCGCCGTAGTTCGGGCTTATCCCGATTGAAAAGAGAAGGAATTCGAAAATTCGAGATTTTGAGGACCTTTGAAGATTTTGAGGATCTTTTGATAATCGGAGAGTTAAAAAACATATCTCCTCGGAGTGCCACCGAAAGAGACGGATGCAAAGCCCCAGTGAGGCATCCACGGGAAGTGTTTGTGGAGAAGAAATGACATATGCTCACATGCAATATCGAAGGAAGGGATTGAATTTGCACAATCTTTGATTGATGATCTTGAACCGAGATGGATTGGATTCCAATTTAAGCAAGCAACGAAGCATTAATTTGATTTAGATCTTGATGAGATTAGAATGAAACCAAGCTATCCGATAGGAACCGTAGCCGGGTTTCGTGGCATCGATCGTCCGTCGGGTGATTTGGAACATTGATTGTATCATGACCTCTTAAGATGAGGGATCGACTTTCAAGGATGTGTTTGGGAAATCTATGGCGCAGGAGATTGATTGTCACTAAGAATGAGAGGTCAAAATTGGCTTTGGCCAAAGGCAAGAGCAATGGTAATGGAATATCCTCTAAAAATGAGAGGATGGTTCGGGATTGTATGGTGGATTGTTGGTGAGAGGAAGTCCATGCTATCGAGAACTTTTGTGAACTTGCGAGGATTCAAGATCCTTTTGAGAATTGGAGAGCCTCTTGAGAAGTTGAGGACTTTTGTAGAATTGGGAGGATTTAACATCCTTTTGAGAATTGAGAGGCCTCTTGAGAAGTTGAGGATTATATCTGCCCTTCCTTCATGACTTGAGTATTTTGTGCATCGCCGATTCTCAAAGCTAACTTCTCGCCATTACTTGGACCTCTCTCAGCAAGGAGCAAAGATGATGGCTAAACAGGGCTTAAAAACATGCCGATCTTGAAATGAAAGAATATTGTTTGGTGAGGGTGAGGTAATGGCTTTCCTATGGTGAAAGGCTTCAACTACAATCCCTACCGGATGATCTAAACAAAATTAAGTCTCCATTGCTTGCTTAAACTTAATTGGGAGAGATTAATGCAAATTCATTGAGCAAACAAAATGCTGAGGATGATGAAAGAGATGTGAGCATATGAAATGCGAAATGGGGAATTGATTAGCCCCAATTTGAGAAGGATATCAGTTGATTTTCTCATGCCGATTAATTTAAATATTAATCATTTCAATGAATTATTGATCGAAAGCAGCCAAGTGATCAAATAAAATAAAACCATTTCAATTAATTGTAATGTGGGTGTGCAAGTGATGTCTCGAGTCTAGCAAGAAGAGAAACAAAGACTTTTATTACTGACAAAACAAATAACACAGACATAATAGACTCAAATCCCAAGAGGGACATTCATTAATAACATGAAAGACAATCTAGACCCTACAGACTGGACCGATTGCATCAACTTTGGACAGAGGGCCCCTTGGCTTTTGCTGATATCACGGAAGAGGGTTAGCGACAACGTTGGGGCGAGCCTTCTCAATCTTACCCTCATCAACAAGCTTTTGAATGAGTACCTTCATAGGAGTGCAGTCATTGGTGATATGGCCAGGATACTGATGATATCGATAGTACTTGCTTGTGTTAAGGTTTGGATTGGGCTTAGCAGGCCGTAATTATCAAGGGGCTTGATCATCCCAGTCTTCATCAACCCATTAAACGCCTCCTCAGGAATCATGCCAAGATCATCATACTTCATCTTTTGGCGAGGCTGAAATTTCCCGCCTTTGACCTGACCCAGCGCTTCCTCCCTGAAGGTTGTTGACACTATTGTCTTTGACTATCTCTTTCCCTTTCAGGGCCATGAAAACTGGATTGACCATCCTGTATTGATAACCACCACCATTACCAGCATTGGCATTTGGAGTAAGATTGAAGAGTCAATTTTCACTACGACCTCCCATTCCAACCATTTCCCTCAAATCGGGATACCAACCACTTCCAATAGCTTTGCGAAGAACTGGTTTCACACATGAAAGAAATATGTCTTTCTGATCCTGGAAAGGGATTGGCTCGGAAAGCTCATTCAACTTAGCATTCCATCTTTTATAGAAGTCGGTGATCGACTCATCACTTTTCTGGATTGTGCCTACCAAGTCATCCCTGGTTGTGCACCATTCTAGATTCCCACGGTATTTCTCAATGAAAACCTCAGTGATCTGACTCCAAGTGGATCGAGCTTCTATCTTAAGAGTTAGAAACCATGTCAAGGCAGGACCCTTGAGTGTGAGATGAAAGTCCTGAGCCATAAACTCGGGTGTACAACCCATTGCTCCCATAGTCATAACATATGTGTCAACATGAGTTTTCGGACATGCCATCCCATCGAACTCCATCTTGGGCATTTTGAACTTGTAAGGGAGAGGTATTACTTGTCATGGATCGACGACCTTAAGCCCGCTCGATCCTGCAGTTAACTTATCAATTTGTTGCTGCATCATTTTCATTTGTTCCAACAAAATAGCGACTTCTGGAGTGACGCTAGAAGGTTGAGGGATAGTGGGAGAGATAGTCAAGGAGGGCACAGAGCTGGCCGACTGGAAGAGAGAATTCTCAAAAGCATGTGTTGTAACTGGCGGAAAACCAAAGGTGCTTGGAACATTCAGCCGCCCTGTCAAACAAGCCAACCGAGCTAGGAAACTGAGCATTCGGGACTGAAGGACCTTGAAATGAAGTCTAGCCATCACATATGGAGCCAACCCCGGATACTGAACTGAACCAAAATCAATAGATGTACCCATCATAGATTGAGAAAATCCACCCTGAAACTGGGACTGATTAAGAGGAACTTCGAGAAATCCATCACGATTAAACTGACTGCCAGAGAACTGATCCTGAGAACCATCCTACACTTGAGGACCCTGGAATTGACCATACTGAAAATTGCCTTGCTGCTGAGAGCTTGGAACCCAAAAACTCTGAGAGTTTTGCTGAAACTGCGGTTGATAACCACTTGGAAACTGTAATCCAAACTAAGTTGGAGGCATAGAAGCATTAGGGATAGGGGAAGATGTCAGATCATAAAAGTTTGGTCGTGGACCACCAAAACCACCCTGAGAGTTCATTTGTAGTCCTTGATTTTGAGTGTGATTCAACTGCATATTCTGGACCTGAGTTTGGATGGGCTGAGACATTGGAGAAGGAGCTCTGCCTTGTGCATTCACATTCATCCCATGCATTTGTATTCAGATGGGAGAAGAAACAAAAGTGAGGGGAGGAGGTGTAGAATTATATGCGGGCTGGAGAGGGAGAGAGACATTTCCGGCTCCTAAATCGGTATCATTAGCCTCGGTAATCTCCTCATAAGAACCATCTGCACGACGAATCACAGCAATCCCTCGAACACGCATTGCTTCCACAAACCTAGCATGTGCTTCATCCTCTCTAGCTTTAGCAGCTTGTTCTCTAGCCAGTGCAGCTTGGGCGAGCAATTGAACCTCACGCTCACGAACCAAGGCAGCCTCAAGAGTAATTCTCAATTCTTCCACAGATAAATCATTCAAACCCGGCTGACCCGTAGCAGATGAACCTCTAGACCGGGCGGATGACACATTCTGTACCAAACATCTCTCGATACCGAATCGATGAAAACTCCGCAGTAAATTGCAACCGCCTCGGAGACACGAACCAAACGAGCACCGGGAACAGAGCACGCACCCAACTTGCCATAGCCCCTGTAGAGGTGAAGCAGGTTGAGAAGGGTGGGAGAAGAAAGAACCTTGAGAAGGTATGGAAGAGGGAAGAATTGGAAATGAGATGAACTCGCGTAGGCATCTTATTAATGTTCAAGTAGAAATCAATGTCTTTTAAGTCCTAGGAACAAGGCTGGGAAAGGACAAGCCTTTATTCTCGCCATCTAAACCTTGAGGGGAACTTAGGGACACGCCATTCAAAATATACCAAATGCATTGGTCAAAAATTAATAATAGGCAATAATACCTAAATAAAGCCTAAGCATTTATGGGATGAACGAGCACCCAAATTTCGAAGAAATTTGGGCAAGATGACGGCTTGATTCTTGAAGAATTTCAAGGAAAAATTCGGCATGACCTCTCGTCGGTGCACGTTGACAAAGTGACATGATATCTCGATAGAACATGTCGTGAGAGCGATATGTCCATACGTGAAACCATGTTGCATTGGCAACATACCCATACGTGCTAGGTTTTGGGATAGGTATGAAAGTCTATTATAAATTTTGAAACAATTCATTTTAGTATATTTGAAAATGTTATGTCAAAAAACAAACCGTTAGGTAAGCTTGAAAAAGTGTGGGTCCACATATGATGCGCTAAGGGGATATGATTGATATTAGGCACTCAAGCGTAGGCGACATACATCACCGTCTGCGATGCCGTCAATCGAACTAAATGGTTCTAGATCTAGTGATGTAGTGTGCGGATGACTAAATTCCTTTATTTGCGAAAAAAGATTTTGAGTCCATTTTTTATTTTTGTTTGGAAAAGAGGTGATAAATGGAAAATAACGCACACAAACCAAACCCCACAGAGTATAACAATCAAATGATCATAACTTGATCATGGGACTACCCCATAAATCACAATCTGTACCAAAGAAGATCAAATCCTACACTTTTGAGCACATAGAATATCACACAACAAATGAATGAAAACAGAACCAGCCCCAGCCTCCAAGCATTGTAATCACTCAAAACCAGGTCACAAAGAACAACAGAAGCATACAGAATACAAAGGAAACAATGCAAACAAAGCATTTAAACACATAGAATATCACACAACAAAGAACACGACTAATGAATGAAATGGATGTTAAACGTGAATGAAAGCTTGACCCACTTTTTGAAAACAAGTTTCAAAGTCACCAGCAGAGTCGCCACTGAATGTACGCTCGCCTTTTTGAAAATATTTAAGATTCTGCCACGCCGCTTTTAAAAGAAAACTTTGAAAACCTTTTGAAATCGAAAATGTGGGTTCGGGGTCAAATTACGTGTTGGGAAGAACCGAAAGTTCACCCTAACATGCCTCATGTGAACGAGTCTTTCAATGTTCAACATCCATATCATTCAAATGTGTGTCAATTTGTGTGAGAACAATATATGTGTTTAAATGTGCTTTGCTTTATTGATCTGGAACAAATGGAATGTACAACTTGGCAAAGCCATCAGGTGCCAGGGGGCCACATCCCAATTACATCGAATTGGACAGACCATAACCGAAAATGAGTCCGCTGCAAATCAAGCTAGGCGCTGGCTGCATGGCACATGACCTAGTATGGCGTAAGCGTGTCGCGTGACACACCCCGCCAATATGCAGAGACTTTGCACAAAGCTTGATTACAAAGGAAATCAATGGCACATTTGAGTATTATCAGTAGATATAAAGCAAGTCACGAAGACTTCAGAGAGAGATCAATACTTAGATGAAGCGCCGGATATGGAATGATCCACACTCACCTTAGCATTTAAACACAAAAGCACAACATCACTTAACCAAGACCATGGCATCATCACTCAGCAATAAAGGCATAATCTGTAATATCTCTAAGATCAAAGCATGGTATTTAATAACATATCATCATGTTGAACAGTAACGAACATGGAAATTGCAATGGGATTGGATAAGAAGCAGAGTAGATTGAAGAGCGAGATAAGGGATTTGTTACCCCATCCTCAATCTCTATACCAAGTTAGGTATAGAGAGCTTCAATTCAAAGAAATAGAATAGGATTGGAATCTCGTAACTGGCGGGGAGATTTGGATCCTCAATGTGTATATGCAGAGAAGCTTGTGAAGGAGAGCTTGAATTGTGATGAGAGAGTAAATTTGGGAGAGAATTGGGCGTGGGTTTGTATGGAAGGAGGAGTAGAGATGAGCTTCAGATGATTTTGGCAAACGTGATGCTAAGCTGGGCGAAAAGGGCTCTCAAAATGAGAGGAGCAAGTCACTATTTATAGCCGCCCGGATATGGCTAACTATGTCGCACGACTGACGAGCTGTGAACTGCCAAGCTTTTCTAGAAACATTTAAGGCGGCAAACTAGAAAGATCGATATGGATGATTGTGTTGCAATGGCTGTAAGGCCATTTTCCTTCTAGAAACATGCAAGGCGGCAAATTTTGGATCCTCTTCTTTGAATAATTCCTTATAGGTCCAACCCGAATAATTCCCCATAGGTCCTTCTTCATTGAAAAGTGACCGAAAGGTACTTCCTTAGCAAGAAACTTATAAAAAGTTCCCCGAAAGTCTCGGAATGGACCGAAAATTTACCAAAATGCCTCTAGCTTACTTTCTTATTGAGTAAAAGGCACTTTTATTGGGTCGCGAGCTGGGATTGGGGTACCTACAACCGCCGCATATGTTAATAATATA
The DNA here is from genome assembly GCA_022495995.1 of Adenophora triphylla var. japonica. Lineage (NCBI taxonomy): Eukaryota > Viridiplantae > Streptophyta > Magnoliopsida > Asterales > Campanulaceae > Adenophora > Adenophora triphylla. The sequence goes on from JAFEMH010005414.1 coordinate 161,749, forward strand.
TACGCGGTGCGTCAATTTGTAATCGAGCACATTACTAAAATCTCGCATACGTATATGTCAAATGTACATATATGGGAAATATATACTTACGCCTCGTGATTGCCGTATATAATCTGAATATAAATACGTGAATGCTATATCCGCCGTATATACTCTTTATTAGGGATGGCAATAGGATCGAATCGGGTTTGATCTGCCCGATCTCGAACTGGATCCGAATATTAGTGTTGAGAGTCTAATCCGATCCGATACGAATTTAATTGATCCGAGCCCCGATCCGATCCGAAGCCGAGGGGTAAAAATAAAACAAAAGTAAGGTTAATGAAACCTGACTGGATCAGATCGAGCATCGGATCGGATCATATATAAGGAAGACATAAATGCAAATTTAAAGAACAATGAGGGGTAAAAATGAAAAATAGTAAGGTTAATGAAAGCGGATCGAATAGGATCGGATAATAAATTGAAGGAAATCTGATCGGATCGGATCATACCTAAACCGAACCCGATCCGAAACCTGATCGGATCATGAAAAACCTTACCAAATTCCAAAATTTTGGATCGGATCACTTTCTCAGGAATCCGGATCGCAAGTTCTGCTAAATTGTCATTCCTACTCTTTATATTTACTACGGATGTAGTATACCGCCGTATATATTAGTTATATACGGCAATGATGTTATACGTCGTATATAAGTACTATATACGGCGGACGCGTGTTGCCCGCCGTAAATAATCAACTTTCTTGTAAAGGGACTATTTTATGACTAATGAATATAAAATATTTAAAAATAAGTACTTAGAATAGCTATATACATAACTTGATTACTTTGCAACAAAAGGACCAAATAATTAATCACCAAACAATAATCATATAGACCACAATTCGGTTTAATGGCTCGGGATTTCACAGCTTTCAAACCACGGTTCGATTTAGGAGAGCCAAACCCCAAGCCGTACGAACCACACCCGCCGTTAATTTCTCAAACCAAGCTAAACCACTTATGTCTAAAAATCGAACCAAACCACAAGGTTTAGCTCGAAACCCATTTCAAACCGCGCGGTTTGAACCAAACCGCGGTCAAATTTCTATAATAAATTATGAAATGACTAATAATGATCAAACTATTTTGTTATGCAACACATCTTCCATACGGCTCGGGTACCATGCAGTGATAAAGTTCAAATGCTTAATCTAATGATAAGAAATAATTCATTGATAAACAACTTTATTAGATGTTGTGAACGACTCATGAATTATATCCACAGATGAGATGTCTTATCTAATAAGTAGTAAGTGTAAAATGATTATTCGTTCACGCCAGACTATGTGGAGTAACTTGAGATAGTTTTCGTTCCGACTCCATTTCTCAACTTTTATCGGATGTTTTCCAATAATCGAGATTGAGCGCGATGGACAATGTTGTGCACAGTATATGTCTTATAATTTTATGTTATCTTCCTTAGAGGCTTCGCATAAGTCATTTAAGTAATGCAAATATACAACTATAAAAGATAAAATATTATTAAGTAATACAAGAATAAATTAATGTAGCTAAGCAACAATTTTTACAGCTTTTGATATCACGAGTCAATTCACTCTGATGTGTCTTGAGTTAAAGAAAGTATCATAAGATCCTAAAACTCTCTAATTATGTTTGTTCTCAGATATTGATGTTGAATCTCTCCTACAATAGACAGTAGATTTTATCTCAATTAAACAAACGGTGTTATTTAAGCAGGATTTGTAGATTATTTTTTGTGTTACTTGAAAATTAGAAGAGTATTTTCATGGAAAAACAACATCATTATAGCAATCAAATGAGTTGACTTGTGTTGACTTCTATTTGTAGTGTATATTGATATTGATTTTATGTAATGTATTCTATGTGTTCAGAGCATACTATAATCGTTATCTATATTATTAATGTGCTTGAGTTTATAATGTCATTTAGCTTTAGTGTTTAGTGGTAGCTTTGAGACATTTCCATTGATGATAATAGTTTTATTGGGTTATGAAGGTTAGTCACATAATTTATGATAAAATTAGTTTTTAATAAAATTCTTTTGGGTATTTCAGAGTTGATATTTTTTATTCAATAATGTAGACGCCACTTATTA